>CACSLK010007898.1:8326-23390 GCA_902706635.1 Striga hermonthica | reverse complement strand
TATATATATATATATATAATAGGCATTTAAAACAATTAGACATTTAATCACAAATAAATATTTACTAATAATAATAATAATAATAATAATAATAATAATAATAATAATAATAATAATATAAATAAGCAATAATAATGACAATAATAAACCAATAAACAATCTGAAATAATTCAAATTCAAACGGGGCGTTACAGAAAATGTGCGTAATCCTGTGATGGACAGACCGCAGAAGAGCTATAACTGTAGGTGCAAGAATAGTTTTCTTTAATTGCTGGGTTAGTTGTATGTAGGTGGTGCTAGGATAGTTATATATCTCTGCTAGGTTAGTTTTATCAAGTTGCAATGATAGTTGTCTATCGTAGCTAGGTTAGTTGTCTACTGGCGCTAGGTTAGTTGTCAGTTAGTGCAAGGTTAATAGTTTGTTGTTGCTTGGTTAGGTCTCTGTTCTTGCTAGGTTAGGTCTCTGTTCTTGCTAGGTTAGTGTTGTTATGCGGTTCGTTAACAACGATTGTGTATGTGATTATTTGAATATTTTGAGTGAGTACGACGTAAAACATGCATTCAGGACACAAGCAATGGGCCCGATCCGAGGTGAACCGAGGTGAAGAGTGGTTTTTCCATATATGTCTCGAGTGTTCAGAGATCGATCCTTGTACAAGAATATGAACATGCTATTTACAGTAGCTTTTTGGGTCCGTATCTCGAGGTGTACGACAGCTTCTTCCGTAAAGTAGCTTTTGGTGGGCGGCCATGTGGGGGTCCCACGTTAATCATGAGATTCTTTTTGTGGTTTCGATGCGTGTTGTGTATGCGCCTTGTCACCTGCTTCGGACGTGATGACCTCGGTTGATGGTCACCTCGGTCTTTGATGGGTAGGCCGGTTTGGTTCGTATCGGTTGAAGGTCGGTTGTTATGCGAATCGGGGCAATTGTTGATCACGTCGATGTTGGTAATGATTCCTCTAATGCATGTTTTTGAACCAGTATTTCCGGATTACCGAATTGGATGATAACAGAGAGGCCCTCAGTATTGGTGGGCGTACAAAGTGATGGTCGTCGATACTGCAAAACTTATGGAAACTTCGAATCGGTAATTAGCCAGAAGCTGGAGGTGCCTATTTTGATGCGTCTGTATATACAAGGCTACCGAAGTGGGTTGTGTGTTTCGAAGTGAGGACTGGTTTCCGAGGCGAGAACATTTGGCGAAATTTTGGACAAATTCTCGGCAGCACTGGAAGTGATTTGAGGGAATGTAACGGTCGGGCATTAAATATGTCGTGCGAAGAGTCGTGCTGTAAATAACATTAAGAAGGATAACGGTCATATTAATAGGGCGACACGTTTCCAATAGGTCTTGTCAGATGAAAAGGTCACGTCGTTTGAGATTAGGAGTCGCGTCGGTTACACGCGCCCCAATTGGAAGCCCTAACGGTCGAAAATCGCGGGTTATAAATACTCTTCAGCAGAATATGACCAAGTTTTTCTGCCTTTGATATTGTCTTTGAATTTTCTTGTATTCTTTCTTGTTGTGGATTCCTTGACCGCTCGTTCATTGCTTATATTTTGTTCTCGTATGTTCCTTGAGTAACATCAGATTCTGTGGTATGTCCCGATTTCTTTGATATTTGTTTCTGCGTCTAATTTCTTTGTCGATTCTATGGCGTCTAAGGGTAAGGGTAAGGTCGTTGCAAGTTCTTCGAGTACCGAATCTGTTCCGCTTGAGGTGTATCACGACTCGGAGTTAATTGAACTGGCTTTTGAGTACCATTGGTGGGATCCGATGTTAGTGAGACACCTCGATATCAAACAAGAACGATGAAGATGGCGATAGTGTGGTGGAGGAGAGTGCTCTGGATTTAGAGGACCATTGGAGAAGGCCGGTGAGGAAGTGGCCCGATCCTAAGATCGAATTCAAAGGCGAGCCCAGTATTTTGATAGATGCCGATGTGGTGATTGCAGGAACACGCCGAAGAGGCGGTCCTTCCCACAGATCGATATCGAATACCAAACACATACATACGTGATTTCAAATAAACCTAATCATGCTCCTAAAGAATGAAAAGAGATATACCGTTCTTCGAGGCTTTGATTCGATCGGAGCGATCTTCTAGTCTGTGTCCCGACCACGCTTAGACGCCGGATTGACGACGATCCTCCAAACGGCAGCAAGGAGCGGATTCCCTTTGTTCTTCTCTGAACCCCTCACGTTTCCTTCCTCTTCTACGTTTTCTGTGGTGGCTGAAGACGTGATCAGTTTCTTAGGGTTCAAGAACGTGTGCAAGCCCTCCTTTTATAGAGTCCTTGGGCCAGACTAGGGATCTCTTAGAAGGTATAGGGTTTGGGCTCCCTACAGGCCCAAATTATTATGTTCAGCCAAGAACACAATTTGGCCTGTAAATATTAATTCATTCCACTAGAGAATTAATATTGCACTCCCGTCCTATCCCAAAATGAATCAGGGCTTCTATTAGACTCGATATAATTCCCCATGTTTAAGATATCGCACGTCCATTAATTATTAAAGCTTCTGACTGCTTTAATTAATTAATATCTTTTATTCCTTAAGTAGTACCACTCAACTTTATTATCGTACGGATTAAATCCACCTGCAGGGTTTATACGATAATCCTTATGAGTTCCTTAAGGGGACGTCATCAACCTGGATGTCCAGGACACAGTGCCCTAATGCCAATAAATAGATATCATGCAGATAATGTTGTTACCCAAGATACAGAGCATATTGAGCCAATACTTGGCTCTCACCCATGGTAAATCAATGTAACAAACAAATATCCCACATATCTAAGTATCACAATTAGGGTTAATAATTAGTAGAGTCACCGAGACCTAGGTTCTTCATGATAGTCAAAACAGAAGAACATGTCTCAAATGTGATCTATCCAATGCGACGCAGCGCACTAGTATAAACCAATAGCCAAGACAAGCTATATCCAGTTTATACTACAACCTAAACCGATAGTCATGTCCATAACTATCTCAGTTGTGAATACCATTTATATCTTATAAGGGACCGACAATGTAATCTTCTGTATGACTATTAACACACCACATTGTCTACAATATAAGATAATTGGACATTTAGCATACAAGCAATCATAAAGAATGCAACAATGTGAAAACATTTATTTCAATCGAATGGGAAATCGAATAAATACAATCCAAAAGCTCACATAAAAGTTTGCTTTACTGTATACCCCAACAATCTCCCACTTATACTAAAGCTAAACTTTTAGTATATAAAAACATGTCATAACAATTCTCCCACTTATACTCAAAGTTTAGCTGCCACACATCGTAAACCAAGACCCTCTACGTGTTTCTCGAAGACATTGCCAATCAGAGTCTTCGTGAAAGGATCAACTAGGTTATCCAACCATGCTATCTTCGTCACAACTACATCTCCGCGTTTCACGATCTCTCGTATAAGGTGGTACTTTCTTCTCTATGTGTTTACTTGCCTTATGTGCTCGGGGTTCTCTCGAGTTTGCGACTGCACTAGCGTTGTCACAATAAATTGTGATACACCTAGGCACACTCGAAGATACCCCTAAGTCTAGTAAGAAGCTCCTGAGCCAAACAACCTCCTTTGTTGCTTCTGAAGCAGCAACGTATTCGGCTTCCATGGTAGAATCTGTGATGCATTTCTTCTTCACACTCTTCCATGAGATCGCTCTGGCTCCCATCATAAACACATAACCCGAGGTCAACTTTCTCTTATCTCGATTAGCTTGGAAATCAGAATCTGTGTAACCCAAAGGAGTTAGACCGTCTGACTGGTAAACAAGCATATAATCCCGAGTTCTTTTCAGATACTTGAGAATATGCTTTACCGCAGTCCAGTGTCCTTGACCAGGGTTAGACTGATATCTCGCAACCATGCCCACCGCATAGCAAATATCAGGTCTAGTGCACAGCATGGCATACATAAGGCTTCCTACAGCCGAAGCATAAGGAACCTTAGCCATTTCCTCTATCTCCTTTTGTGTCTTCGGACACATATCCTTAGATAGAGGAACTCCATGCCAAAAAGGTAGCAACCCTTTCTTGGAGTTCTGCATGCTGAAACGAGCAATCACAATATCAATGTAAGCAGCTTGAGATAGACACAACATTCTCTTCTTCCTATCACAAATGACCTTGATTCCAATAATGTAACGATGCCTCACCCAAGTCCTTCATTTGAAACTTTTCTGAAAGCCATACCTTTACGTTTGACAAAATCTTGACATCGTTGCCGATAAGAAGAATATCATCTACGTATAGTACTAAGAATACCACTACATTTCCGTTGCTCTTTTTGTATACACAACTTTCGTCTTGACATTGATCAAATCCGTAGGACTTGGTCACCTTGTCAAAACAAATATTCCAAGACCTAGAAGCTTGTTTTAGTCCATAAAGAGACTTCTTCAGCTTCCATACTCGATGCTCTTGGCCTTTCTTACCATAATCCTCAGGTTGCTGCATATAGATGTCTTCATCCAAGTTTTCGTTAAGAAAAGCTGCCTTGACATCCATTTGCCAAACCTCATAGTCCATGTGACTTGCTATGGATAAGAGAATCCGGATCGACTTAAGCATGGCTATCGGTGAAAAGGTCTCATCATAATCGATTCTCTCTTTCTGAGTGAAACCCTTCACAACCAGCTGTGCTATGAAGGAAATAACCTTCCCGTCAGATCCTCCCTTACGCCTATAGACCCATTTGCACCCAATGGCTTTCTTGCCTTCAGGAAGGTCCCTAAGGTCGTATACATCCATAGAATCTATAGATTAAATCTCTAAATCCATAGATTTTTGCCAAGAATATGCATCTACGTCTTGGATTGCCTCATTGTAGGTCCAGGGATCACTATCATGCTCTTCACTTGGGATCAAGTCTGAAGACTCTCCCACAAACATGAAACGATCGGGCTGACGAACAACCTTCCCACTACGATGAGGCAATTCAGGTGTAAATACATCAGAGTCAACACGTTATGCAGTCTCTTGTGGTATATCCTCTTGCACACTCGGTATGCCATTGTCTGCCCTCAACTCTTTGAGAATAATCTCACTCTTGGACTTATGCTCACTCATATAGTCATCCTCTAAAAATCGGGCATTGGTGCTAACCACTACCCTCTGATCTTTAGGACTATAAAAGTAACCACCTCTCGTTCCCTTTGGGTAACCTACAAACAACCGTACTTCTGTTCTAGGTGCCAACTTATCAGCTTCCTTATCCAACGCATGTGCTGGGCAGCCCCAAATCCGAATGTGGTTTAAATTGGGCTTGCGCCCGGACCACAATTCTATTGGAGATTTTGGAACTGATTTAGAAGGTACAAAGTTAAGAAGGTATGCTGTCGTTTCCAAGGCATATCTCCAAAATGAGGTAGGTAATGAAGCATAGCTCATCGTCTATCTCACCATTTCCAACAGAGTCCTATTCCTTCTCTCTGCTACGCCATTCTGTTGGGGAGTACTAGGCGCAGTCAGTTGGGATGTAATCCCATTCTCTAATAAGTATTGCCTAAATTTATTGCTAAGGTATTCGCCACCACGATCAGATCGCAGTGACTTGATACTTTTCCCTTGAGGGTTCTCCGCTTTTGCCTTGAATTCTCTGAACTTTTCAAAGCATTCAGACTTGCGGCGCATCAAGTAAATGTACCCATATCTTGAGTAATCGTCAATGAAAGTAACGAAATACTCAAAACCACCTCTAGCTTGAATAGACATAGGCTCACACAAATCAGAGTGAATCAATTCCAGCACATCATTGGGCCTATTCCCCTTGGCCTTAAAGGGCCTAGAAGTCATCTTGCCTTCCAAACAGGATTCGCAGACTGGAAATGGTTCAACTTGGAAAGATTCCAAGAAGCCATTACCTACCAGCCTTTGGATCCTCCTTAGATTGACATGACCCAACCTTAGGTGCCAAAGATATGTCTGATTCGACTGAGAAGGTTCCTTTCTCTTGTTTAGTGATGACGATGCATGAGCCTCAGTTACAGTATGATATGCACAAGTAATAGTATAAAGATTGTTAACCAACATGCCAGAACAGATAAAAGAGTTACTTCTCATAATAACAACATTGTCATTAAAAATAACTGAATATCCATCCAAAAACAGCTTCGAAACCGAAATTAAATTCTTCCGAAAACTCGGCACGTACAAAATGTTCTTTAATACTAAAACAGAATCAGAAAAAGATAAGTGCACATCTCCCACTGCAACCACCGCCACTCGTGTAGCGTTGCCCAAGCTAATGGTAATCTCGCCCTCACTGGGCTACCCTCTTTGCAGAAACCCCTGCAAAGTATAACAAACATGATCAGTGGCTCTTGTATCTACTACCCAAGAACTGGTAGAATAAGCCGCAAAGCATGTTTCGACAACTAAAGCAAGAGATGCACCAGGAGCGTCCTTGAGGGGACAATCTGACTTCCAATGTCCTGTCTTGTTGCACTTGAAGCACTTGCTTTTTCTTCTTCCCGCCTTTCGACGAAGAAGGTCCAGCTTGTACAGAAACATGAGCCTGTGGTCCCCTTCCCATAAGACCCTCTGCTGCAACCAAGTCCGTAAGAAGCTCGGCTAGAGTATAGCCCTTCTTATTCATGATTGCATTCAGGCGGAAGTTCTCATAGGACTTCGAGAGTGAGTGCAGGATGATATCGATCTCGGCTTCGCCATCGATATTTCCTCCGAGCACATCTATCTCATTCAGATATTCCATCATATTGAGAAAATGCTCTCGCACAGAAGCTCCCTCTGGCATGATAGAAGACATAATCTTCCTCATAGCCTCAAACCGAGCAGTCCTATTTTGCTCACCAAAGAGTTCCTTGAGGCTCAACATTATGTCAGCAGCAGTAGGCATGGTGTGATGCTGTTGTTGCAAAACATTTGACATGGATTCCAAGATGTAGCAACGAGCCATCTCATCAGCCTTATGCCACTTCCGATGAGCCTCCCTTTCCTCTTCAGTAGATTGGGCGCTCAAAGGAGCAGGAGCAGGAGTGGTGAGCACAAACTTGTACTCATCAGCAACAAGGACAATATCCAGATTTCTCTTCCAGTCCAAATAATTTGGACCAGTTATCTTGTTTTGATTGAGAATGACCATAAGCGGATTGAATGACATGATGAATAACTGAAATAAATAATTGCAAACACGTAAGCAATAATTCACATAAATTTGAAGCAAAAAATATGGAAACCTTCAAAAACCATTATTTAATGCAACCTTCGACAACTTAACGAACACACATGCAAGCCATGTTGGGTGGACGTTTACACATATTTCAATTAAGCAGACACCCAGTCATTAATCTCAATTGCACGCCAACCTGTCCTTATGGCGAATGAAATTAATAGTCGAAATTTTTAACACTGGCCATGTGAATTAAAACCAGGGACTCCGTTAGGGAGTTATATTAAAATTCACATCTAAGTGATGACCACAATTTAACCCCAAGAACAATCATCCACAATTGATGAACCTACCGATGAGGAAGACACATCGCTTGTAAATAATGTTTTATGGTTATCTCGAAATAATCTTTACCGGTGAGCTTATGAATGACACTATCCGTTAGGGAGGAGACCCCATGGGTCACGCGTATGCCACTCACTTCACCTAAAGGTTAAGTCGTTTGAATAGAAGTCTTAAAGACCAATTGTGGAGGCCAAATGAATTAATTAAAATTCATATTAAACTCACTTAGTCATTTTTACTTGAAGGTTTTTAACAGCATGTAATAAGAAATAATAAAATTCCTATCATGCTCCTAACACGCAAATCACATAAATCCTGGCATGCTCCTAAAATTCAAAACAAAAGCAATAACAACTTTCTATGAATTTATAGCACCTATTCACATGATTTCTAGCATGCCAAAATTCGATTTAAATCCGCTAGACACATAATCAAATAAACATGCTCTAGCAAAATTAAATCGGCATCCACAAAGCGATAAAAAATGCGAAAATTAAAACACATCTATCGCAGCCCTTTTAAAACCAACCACTAATAGCCTATCAAAAACTATTACATGATTCAGCAAGGTCATGGATGAACACTCGAATAGGCATCTCGCGTAAATCGGGTCATTCACGCAATATCGACACCCACCGACGGAAAAGGGCCGAAAACTTCATCTAGACGATTGAATTTGACCCCGCCACAGGCTGTCCCAGCCAAGATGTGACATGTGTAGATCTCACTCTCCTGTTTCCGAAATGGTATTATAGGCTGAAATCGGACACCTGTAGCAAAAGTTATGGCCAAAACGGTTTTCGCCGACGAAAATGCCCCCAATGAATGCTGAAACCCTAGCCGCCACCTCCAGGTTGATCATCTTCATCACGTTCGACTTTGAACACAAAATTACAGCAATAATCGAATAAGAACAGCCCTACTACAGTCTACAAAATTGCCTATACTACCCACACTTATTATTTGGTGGGAAAAACGATTACAACAATACACAAGGGCTGCGATAGACACCATCCAGAAGCATAAACAAGATAAAAAATCATCCGTACCATGAACATGACTGAAAACAAATAAACGAATAAACGAAATCAACTACATGTTCCAGGCAGAGCCGATAATCTACGAAACCGAGGCTCTGATACCATTTGTTGGAACACGCCGACGAGGCGGTCCTTCCCACGGATCGATATCGGATACCAAACACATATATACATGATTTCAAATAAAACAAATCATTCTCCTAAAGAACGAACAGAGATATACCGTTCTTCAAGGCTTTGATTCGATCTGAGCGATCTTCTAGTCTATGTCCCGACCACGCTTGGACGCCGGATGGACGACGATCCTCCAAACGGCAGCAAGGAGAGGATTGCCTTTGTTCTTCTCTGAACCCCTCACGTTTCCTTCCTCTTCCACGTTTTCTGTGGTGGCTGAAGACGTGATCAGTTTCTTAGGGTTCATGAACGTGTGCAAGCACTCCTTTTATAGAGTCCTTGGGCCAGAATAGGGATCTCTTAGAAGGTATAGGGTTTGGGCTCCCTACAGGCCCAAATTCTTATGTTCAGCCCAGAACACAATTTGGCCTATAAATATTAATTCATTCCACTAGAGAATTAATATTGCACTCCCGTCCTATCCCCAAATGAATCAGGGCTTCTATTAGACTCGATATAATTTCCCGTGTTTATGATATTGCACGTCCATTAATTAATAAAGCTTCTGACTGCTTTAATTAATTAATATCTTTTATTCCTTAAGTAGTACCACTCAACCTTATTATCGTACGGATTAAATCCACTTGCAGGGTTTATACGATAATCCTTATGAGTTCCTTAAGGGGACGTCATCAACCTGGATGTCCAGGACACGGTGCCCTAATGCCAATAAATAGATACCATGCAGATAATGTTGTTACCCAAGTTACAGAGCATATTGAACCAATACTTGGCTCTCACCCATGGTAAATCAAAGTAACAAACAAATATCCCACGTATCTAAGTATCCCAATTAGGGTTAAGAATTAGTAGAGTCACCGAGACCTAGGTTCTTCATGATAGTCAGAACAGAAGAACATGTCTCAACTGTGATCCATCCAATGCGACGCAGCGCACTAGTATAAACCAATAGCCAAGACAAGCTATATCCAGTTTATGCTACAACCTAAACCGATAGTCATGTCCATAACTATCTCAGTTGTGAATACCATTTATATCTTATAAGGGACCAACAATGTAATCTTTTGTGTGACTACTAACACACCACATTGTCTACAATATAAGATAATTGGACATTTAGCATACAAGCAATCATAAAGAATGCAACAATGTGAAAACATTTATTTCAGTAGAATGGAAAATTGGTTAAATACAATCAAAAGGCTCAAATTAAAGTTTTCTTTACTGTATACCCCAACAGTGATGCTCCGGGAACAAATCCGGATTCCGCCCTCGGTTTACCCTGGGTAGAGGATAACTAGCCCTCCTCCGGGTTGCGTTGGTGTTTTTGCGGAGAGCCTGAGATCGGGGCTGAGGTTCCCGTTATCGAGTCCGATAACAGAGTATCTCCGTAGTTGGGGGTTACCTCTGTGCCATATTTAATAGTTGGAAAAAGATCATAGGTTTGATGGTTTTGCTGCACGAGCGGAGAGAAGGTTTACCGTCGTGTGAGGAGATAAGGAGCATTTATGCTTTCAAAAGGAGCCCGAATCGATGGAGACACTCCATGGTTTTCAAGAGGAGTGGTTATGGGTCGGTGGTGAATGGCAGTCCGAGAGTTTCTTCCATGAACCTTGGATCGATGGGATGACAATTTCGATGAATATTCATTCCGGAGCGAGTCAGTTTTTTTGTCTTTTATTTCTTGGATATTTTTCTGATGTCGATTTTCTTCTGTGTACTAACAGGTTGGAACTTTTATCCTTTGTAGAAAAAGAGACGAAGCAGAAGGAACCGAAGCTTGGTCCGGAGTTCGGTGGTAAGTTGCTTGTACTTGCTGATCTTGACGTAGACCTCCGTAATTACAAAAATTTAGTGGTGGACACAAAACTTGAAGCGGCGGGTTTATCTCCTGGAGTTTTTACCTCGACTTTTGACCCCGGTAAGAAGAGTCGATTGGTAATATTTAGTTGACACTTTGATATGTAAAAAGCAATGATAGTTGACTTTGTGAACTTCGGGCATGTGCAGTGTATTATCCGTTGCTCGGATTTTCTGGTTACCAGACTGTCAAGGACGCCAAAGACTTCAGGCGTCGTTATCTCAACAAAGACTTGCAGTAGAAGTTTGGCAAAAGCCGAGATTTAAGACTAACCGATGCCATGAGGAGAGATTTGGTCCGAGCATTGGTGAAGAGGATTGCCGGTAAAAAATCTGCTGATGTCGGAGCTGGTGCGATGTCGGTAGTTGATCTGGAAAGCCCGAAGTCTCAGCAAGAGGTGGTTTCTGCCGAGGTACCGCCAGTTGTAAATGCCCCAGCGATTAATCAAGCCGAGCCAGAAGAAAATTTGGCGAGAAACGAGTTGGCTCTAGCGGAACAAGTGCATACCGAGGTGCCGATGGAAGAGCTGGAGAGACGTCAGTCTCCTCCGAGGTCACTAGAGACTGTACAACTGGAGAAGAATAAGAAGAGAAAATTGGTAAAAATGTCTGCCGGAGAGGGTTCGTCTGTTAGGGAAAACGATCAAAGAAGACACACGATTCTGTGAGGCGCGAGGAAGAGCGGGATGCTGAGGAGTCCCCGATATTCGAGAAATCGTTTCTGTCAATCGACGAAGAAAGGGCCGCGAATGTGAATGTGCCCAAGGGAGTGGTGAAGGATTGGTTCACTACCTTTAAGTCGGTCAAGACCCCTCACATGTCATCGAGAATCGAAATGCCAGAAAGTGCAAAAAATGCAGCTCGTGTGCCTCTGATGGTATGGGATCCAAATTCTGAAGTGGGGGTCTCATCTTTGTCGAGTGTGGACAAGTTGAATTATGCTAAAGCATGCATGGGCCGAGCTTTGGTGAGTTTGGTCGCAGCCGAGGACGATCATAGCCGAATTGCTGCGCAATTAGAAGGCAAAAAGCATACTGTGGCTGTACGAGATGCGACGATCGTGTCTTTGAAGGAGGAGGCAACCAAGTTGGAAGCCGATTTGAAGGAGAAGGTTGCTGACCGAGATGCGTAGCTTGAGGTAGCGCAAAACGATGTGGTCGCATTGTTCGAGGAGAAGAAGTCTCTCCAGACCGAAGTGGAGGAACTTAAGGCGCGCCTCGCCTTTGCTGAGCAGCATGCTAAAGCGCTCGAGGCCAGTGTCGATGAAGCAAAAGAGAAATTGTTGGAAGAGAAGGCCGCTCATGAAAAAACTCGCAAACAGCGTACCGAGGTGCAGGAGCTTATGGCCAGATAGCGGGATGCTCATCAAGCGGTTAGAAGGAAAAATCTTCTTATGGCGAATTTATGTACGAGAATGGCTTCCAAGCAGGGAAAGACTCGGTTGCTGTTGTTGAAGCTCAGACCGGTGAAGAAGATGTCATTGCTGCTATCGACACCGGAGTGGAAGGTGAAGTCGGCCCTGATCTAGAATTGGATTTTACGACGTCGACGAGCTGCGTATCTTCTTATTCCACGAGTTGGAGAAATATGGTTTTGATATGGAGATCAAGGGCATGCATGTGGAAGCTGATGACGATGAGCGGGATTTCTGTGCCAACTTGCTACGCCGAACTGAAGAATTCTCCAAGAAAACCAGCCTCCCTCCATTGTCCAAAGAAAGGGAATCCGCCGCGCCTGCGTGAACATGATCCTCGAGGGCGAGAAGTTAAAGGGGAAGGAGTTGGCCGATATCTACATCGAAACGCTCACCGAGGTGGTTTTCAAGCAAAATTTTGAGGATATGACTCCAGATCAAATTCGGGAGGCCGTAGAGGCATATGATGCGGATAAGGATAAGCAAGCGAGCAGAGAAGTCGTGGAGACCGAAGTTAGGCCGGTTGTGAAGAAGATACCAACGGATGCCTCGAATCCTCGTCACGAGTTTGTTCCAGTTACTAATGCTCAGATTGATGTCGCGGCGAAGGCAAAGGAAATTGCAGTGTTAGAAAGACTTCAAGAGCAAATTTTGTCGACTTCGGCTGATCGGGAAGTCAGAGAGAGTAGCGGTGCTGGCCGAAACGGAGAAACGGATAAAAAAGACGCTGCTTGAAGTTTTTTGCTTCTTAGTAGGAGGATATGATGTATCTTGAACTTTTTAATTCTATGAACAACCGTATTTTCAATTGTTCTAAGTTTGTTCTTATTGCTGTTTGGTTTAGCAATTTCTAGATAAAGTGTAATGAACTCAAAAAGTATACAAGGTAGATATCTCAACTCGGTTTTAACTTATAAAAAGTATGATAAAATAATTTCGAATGTAGACCCGAGTTGTGTTTTGATTATAAAAGTGTTTTCCGAGTTCCACGTTGATCTTTCAACAGATTCGGCTATAGTGTAAGTTGGTGTGCAAGCTCTTTTAGGAACTTGCAAGACTTAACACAATTTATGCCATGTACAAGTTCACTGAACTTCTTCAAGGTTCGATTATGAGGTGGCCCCAACCGAGCTGTTTGATATATTTGGTTGTTAGCGGGACCCGTCAAATCATGTTTGTTGAAGTGACGTGGACGAGCTTTAGCCCAACCAAACCATACGTAGGATTTGGATGTATTACGAGGCGTCAGCGAGACCGAGTGTCACAATGTTTACATCGGTACAAAATATTGATAAAGCCGAGTGTCAAAATGTTTACATCGGTACCGAGCTGTTACTCGGATATATAAGTGAAAGTCTTTAAACCTTCATTACATCAAAAGATTAACTTCGTTCCCTCGAAGAAGCAAAAGGAGGGTTCTTCAAAAGGGAAGTCGGCGGCGCGACTTTGGATGAGTTTACTGATAGAACTTATTTAGGAGCACTGCATTCCATGGGTACTGATGTGGAGTTCCATCGGGTGAGCAATCCGATATGCTCCGTGGGGTAAGACTTCAATGATTTGGAATGGTCCTTCCCACTTCGGCTTAAGGGGCCAGGGTCCGACCCCATGACTCATTTAAGGACGAGATCTCCACTTCTGAATGTGCTAGGGTTGAATTTGGAATTGATGTATTTCTCGCTCCTCTGTTGGTAAGCAGCATTCTTGAGTTCAACACGAGTACGAAGTTCCTCGAGCAGGTCTAAGTTTGCTTTTATGTTGTCCGAGTTGGACTCTTTGGTATAATGCTGAATTCGGTAAGTTGGTTCACCGAGTTTGACTGGGACAACGGCTTCTGAACCGTACGTTAGTGAAAATGGAGTTTCGCCTGTGGAAGTTCTCGTGGTTGTACGATATGCCCATAGGACGTGCGGCAGCTCTTCTGGCCAGACCCCTTTAGCCGCGTCAAGGCGGACTTTGAGACCATTCTTAATGAGTTTATTAACGGCTTCGACCTGGCCGTTTGATTGCGGGTGATAAGGCGAAGAAAAGAAGTGTTTGATGTCGTATTCTTCTCAAAGAGTATCAATTCGTTTGCCTCCGAAGCGGCATATGATGGACTTCCATATGAAATCAACAACTTTCTGTTCAGTTATTATATGGCCAGTGGTTCAGCTTCAGCCCATTTAGTAAAGTAATGAACAGCAACTATGGCAAACCGGATACTGCCTTTTCCGTTTGGCAGGGGACCGATGAGGTCAATCCCCCATTTAGCGAAAGGCCATGGACTGTAAACCGACTTGAGCACTTCGGGAAATTGATGAACGTTAGGCACAAAAAGTTGACATTTTGGGCATTTGCAGACCCATGCGGCAGCATCTGCTTGGGCGCCGGGGTGACTTCCGCAAATTCCTTCATGCATCTCTTCAAGAACATAGTGTGATTCGGATTCGGTTAGACATTTTAGAAGCGGGACCGAATATCCTCTTTTGAACAAGGTTCTGTTGTCCAGAGTATACCGAGCAACTCCAATCTGAAGTGCCAGAGCTTCTTTAGGATCTGGGGGTAAGGCCCCGGTTTCTAAGTATTGAATGATAGTATCCATCCAAGTCGGAGGTTTTTGAGATGTACCCGGATCAACGGTCAAGACTTCGGGAGGATGGGTCGAGGGTTGTTCTTGCTGACCGACTTGGACATATTACACACTTTCCATCCCGGTTCTTGAAGCTAGTCGGGATAGAGCATTCGCTTGTATATTAAGAGTCCGTGGGATGTGTTTTACTTCAACGGAGAATTTCGATAACTTCTATTTTGTTAAGGGCAAGTATGGTGTTAACCGAGGTTCTTTGACTTCGTATGAGCCGTTAATTTGATTAACTAAGAGCTGCGAGTCAGAGAAAACTTTAAGGTGCTTGACGTTCATGGACTCGGCTAAACTTATTCCGGATAACAAAGCCTCGTTGATGCAGACCCTGGTAAGATATTGTCCGCTTTGGGCTACTTCCGCCACCCGCACGGCTTTGTTCTTGGCTCGGCTTCAATACACACCCACCAAAATGCGTCTTACTAGTGAAGGTATCCACATCCTCACATAAGGCCTGCTTCGTTTCCTTTCAAACCCAATGTGGGA
>CACSLK010007878.1:55130-79838 GCA_902706635.1 Striga hermonthica | reverse complement strand
AGTTAACTGTATTTGTTGAAGTTTTCAACACTTTTGAACCTTCTAGTTTGTCTATTGAAGGTAGCTGGGTGGATCTAGATGAGAGTGACAGTGATACTGGGAGTGGGAGTGGGTCTGAGAGTGGGTCTGAGAGTGACAGTGTGTTTGAGAGTGAGAGTGGGGATAATGTTGTTGGTGTAGAGTGTGTTACTCAAGAGGATAATCTCTTTGGGGTTGGTAATGGGATTAGGAGTCACAATGATGTAGGTGATGATAATATTGTTGGGGATGGTAGTGGGACTAGGAGTCAGAATGACAAGTGGAGATAATCTTGCTGGTGAGGGTAATCTTGCTGGGGTTGACAAAGGAAAAAGTGTTCATTTGAGTGATACTGAGGGTAATGAGAATAGTGGGTATTCTACTGATTGGTATGATGAATTCTTTGATAGTGATTATGACATGAGGGATGCTAGTAGTGAAGATGATGATGCATTATTCTTTGAGCATGTAGATGCAGGTGCTAATGGAGAGAGTGAGTCAGAGTCTAGTGATAGTGATAATGAAGATGTGGTTGCTAATCCTGATGAGTTAGATGACTTAGTTGATAGTGAAAATGAGCCAGAGGTAGAGACTCCTGTTTTCAATCCTGAACTCATATTTGATCCTGTCTTTGAGTTGGAAATGGTTTTTGCAACTAAACAAGAGTTTAGAAAGGCCATTCAATCACATTCAATCAAAACAAAAAAGGACCCTAAAGACAATAAAAAATGATAAGATTAGGGTCTATGTTAGATGTGATGATGAAGGTTGTAAGTGGAGGTGTAATCTCTTACAAATGAAGGGACAATGTAGTTACCAGATTAGAGAATATAATCCCACTCATACATGTCATGGGAGCTTCAATGTGAAGAACATTAAGTCTAAGTGGCTGAGTGAGAGGTACAATAGCAATTTTCAAACTGACCCAAAGAGAAGTGTGAAGGGCTGGAGGCTTGATGTAATTCATGAGCTGAATGTGAATATCTCCAAAGATCAGGCTTATAGAGCTAAGAGAAAGGCCATGAATGTTCTTCAGGGACATCCTGATGTTCAATACTCACAGTTATGGGATTTTGCAGAGGAGATCAGATCTACCAATCCTGGTTCAACAGTGGTATTGGCAACTGAAAAAGAGAGTGATGATGAGAGACTTAGTAAGTTTTATGTTTGTTTTAGTGCTTTGAAAGAGGGTTATAAAGCTGGTTGTAGACCACTGATAGGTGTAGATGGGTGTCATTTGAAGGGGCCACATGCTGGGATTTTGTTAACTGCAGTTGAAGTAGACCCTAACAACAATTTATTCCCTATTGCATTTGTTGTGGTTGGAGTGAAATGCAGAGAGAGTTGGGAGTGGTTTTTTAACCATTTTGAAGAAGGATTTGGATATCTCAAGGCCAGAAATGCAGACATTCATATCTGATAAACAGAAGGGGCTTATACAGGCCTTTGACATTGTCTTCCCTAGGGCAGCACATAGATTCTGTGTTAGGCATTTGCACAATAATTTCCTTAATGTTGGGTTCAGAGGATTGGCTTATAAGCATGCTGTGTGGAAGGCAGCCCAGGCCACAACTGTGGGAGATTTTACTGCAAGAATGTTAGAAATTAAAGGCATAAGTGTTGAAGCATTCAATTGGTTTATGAATAAACCACCACAACAATGGTGTAGGGAATTCTTTTCTGATTTACCAAAGTGTGATTTGTTGCTTAACAATATATGTGAGACCTTCAACAGCAACATCCTTGAGGCAAGGGAGAAACCAATAATAACCATCTGTGAGTGGATCAGGGAATACTTGTGCACCAAACTTCAAAAGAAAAGGGATAAGGTTGGCTTAAAATGGAGTGGATGAATTTGTCCTACTATCAACTTGATCCTACAGAAGCATCTATCCCATGTCTCAGACTATATGCCTATTAAGTGTGATGACACTCATTTTGAAATCAAGTGCTATGATGGGTCTCAGTTCAATGTTGACTTGGAGAAAAGAAGCTGCAGTTGCAGGGTTTGAGACTTATCAGGAATCCCATGTAAGCATGCTGGTACTTCTATTTTAGCACAAAAATGGGATCCAATTGACTTTGTCTCTCATTGGTACTCTGCACAATTGTACAAGAAGGTGTATGCTGGTGTAATTTTAGGAACAAATAGTGCATCTGAATGGGCTCAGACTCTTTTCATTCCACCTTTGCCTCCTAACTTTGGAAGGGGTCCTAGGAGGCCATCAAGAGGCAGAAAGAGGGGTCCTGAAGAGCCCAAGAAAAAGAAGACAAAGAATTCACTTAGGATGTTCAAGGAAGGCTGGAGAGTTAATTGCAAAAAGTGTGGGGTGACATGTGACAGAAGAAAAAAGCAAGGTGACCAAATTGACAACTCTCCTTTGAAGAGAGCTTTTGACACCATTGTAAGTTAATTTACATATTACTTTATTTTTATTGTTTTTTTTTCTGCTTTTGTTACAACTCTGTTCATTTGTTTTTTCTTTTTTCTTTTTTTTTTTTTTATTATTTATGCCATGAATGCAGCTTGAAAGAAAAAGAGCAAGAGCTTCTAATAGACAGAAGAAAGCAAACATTGGCCAATCTAGTAGTAGTGTAAGTAAATAGTCATAGTAGTTTCAGTTTTATTCAATGTTTTTATGCATATTGATTATAATCTTTTTATGTCTTGGCTATAAGGTTGAGAGACCAACCATGTTGCCACCAAATATAGAGGAAGGGTGTACATACTCCAATGAAGAATTGCAGTTCAGATGACCAATTTGTGATGAGTACCAAATTCCAAGGGTACAATCCAAAACAGGAACAACCCCTTTTGAACAACTTCAAAAGTCATTGGGTAATAACCATTCTGGTGGCAAAAACTAGTCAAAGAACTGTTGCTTTTGGTTGTGGGAAAAACTATTGCTTTTGATTGTGGGAAGACATGTATAAACTGTTGCTTTTGATTGTGGGAAAACTATTGTACTTGTTCCAACTGCTTTTGGATTTTGCTTTTGTAAGGGGTCAATGTGCTTTTGGGAAGACATTGTGGTTTTACTTTTGATGGAAGGTCTTGCAATGAATGAATGAAAACTTATTTTTATTGCAGGTTACTTTACTAGAGCATTTGCTTTTCTTATCATATCAGATGCAGGTGCTTTTGGAAATGAAATGTACTTAAAAGTATAACAAACATAAATAGAATAGAACACATAACCTTCAAAGTTGATACAATCAAACTGCAAATAGTTCATTTCATTTTAATATCATAAGCATAACAAACACAACTACATGGATTCTATCCATCACAAACAAAAGCATTACAAACACAAACACAACTTCACAATCCATCAACCTTCATACATGGATTCACAATCCATCAACCTTCCTACATCCTAAACCAACCATAAAGGCTAAAGTTACATAAAGAAAAACACCAAACACAAACACAACTTCACCAATACATTCACTAAGCAATCATTTTAAATGAACCCTGGGCACCACAGTCTTTAGCATTCAGATACTGATACAAGATGATAGCAGATACAACAAAGAACAACCACATTGTACTCTTTGACTTGGTCCTCATGGATATTTTCAGCCTTTTCATCTCAGCTGCCAAGTTCTTTTTTTTCTCCTTTAGTTTATCATTTTCTTCTTGAATTTCTTGCAGAATCTGGCGCAACTCTTTCGATTTGTGCAATAGTCCATGGATCAATTGCTTCGACCGAGTGCACATCGGCCCATCGACCCAAGAAAAAAAAATTGCACCCTCCTCCTCTCTGGTAAATACAAAATAAAAAAAAAATTGAAAATTTCTGCAAAATTAGGGTTCTTTATTTCAGAACTTAAATTGGAAGATACCTTATAATTGCATGAGTAGAACCGTCTTCCTGGGTTTTCGGATGTCCAAGATGTACGAACAACACTTGGTTTGCCACAATCGCACTCCTTCCCCGACGCAATACAGGAGCCCTCTGATACTTCCTCCATGATTGAAAAATTAGGGTTCATGGTCTGAACAAATTGGGGCAATATAAAGATTACGGGCAGTCCATTTTCTCTCCAATTTTGTCCGAGGTGGCAATTTTACTTTGCCATCTCATTTTCTTTTTTTTTAATGTTTTTATTTTCCACGTCGAGCAGGTTGCAAGGCCACGTGCTCAAGAATCGGGCCAGGTCGACATTAATCGGCTGAAGATGAGTCACGTGGGCGGCACGTGCAATTTCCTGCCAAAAATCCCCAAAATTGACGTGAGGACTAAAATTGCGCCAAAAAATTTAATTGCGGGACTAAATGTGCCACATACCTATAGAAAAGGACTAAAAATGTACGGACATCCAAAAGTCAGGACCAAAAATGCATTTTAGCCTTTTATTTATATAGATTTGCGAACTAAAGCTCAACCACAATTGAAGGATGGTTAAACTTAAAATTAAAAAAAAAAAACCCTAATTTTCATTCCCAAATCTCGCGTCTTCACCTCCTCACCGTCACCACCTTTGCGCCGCCCGACCCGACTCACCACGGCCTCGGTCCCGCCGTCACCACCTCTGCGCCACCCCACCCAACTGATCACTGTCTCAGTCTCGTCCCTCACCATCCGGCGCCCAGTCACCCCGTCGCTGCCCGACACCACCCCGGCACCCCGTCACCTGGCGACAATAAAATATGAAGATTTGTTTTTTTTTTTTCCTTTTTTGGCAAAGATTAAGGTATTTTTGAGGAGTTGCAGGAAAAAAAAATAAAAATAAAGAGGGTCGACGAGAAGACGATAAAAACTATTTTAAATTAAGAAATTTCAGATATATAGTCGCAGTGAAATTTTCAAATATTTATTCAAAAATTTTGAGATGTGTTTGGCGGGGAAATTGGCGGAGACAAAAACTTTAAGGATAACCATAGTTTAGAATTTCTTGTTTTCTAGCAAAAAAAAAAATAATAATAATAAAAAAATATAAAGGGAACGTGTCGATCATTTAGGCGGTGAAGTCAGTGCCCTCACCGCCATCATCGAATTTACCCCCATAAATGATCAATTAATGAATTACAAACAACGATACGAGATTCTTTATCTCGAGTTTGTTTGTATCGAGCAACAAATGCTTCGAATGGATGAGCTTCATTACCCACCGTTTCAACATCTGGGATTGGGGCCTCTATCGCAGCTTCAATCAGTGCACGAAGATCCCGTTCATCCTCAATTATCTTATTATGCAAAACAATACATGATTTTGGTATACTCCAAATGCCCGCTCCACATCATTTTTGCATGCTTTTTGTTTAAATGCAAAGTTTTTTTTTTATGTTTTTTTTTTAAATACGTGTGTCACGAATAGTTTGGACAAGAGTTTACCATTTGGGATATATATTATCTGGTAAATAATATAACATCTTGTACTCTTTATCTTGGATGATTTAATGTGTTGGAGGGGCAATTCTTCGAGTAAGGTCAGAAAATAAATGAGACCTCTCTACACATTAATATCATTGTTGGATCCAGACATACCAAATTATACATGCCATATCCAAAGATCATAACTGCCTATAACTTCTAAAATAATAATTGGAGTTTACTATGTCCTGTATACGCACCTGCCCAAGCCGTTGGACAATTTTTCCAGCGTCAATGTATACAATCTAGACTACCTAACGTTCCTGGAAATCCACGTTGCTTACCAATATAAAGGAGTCTTGAAATGTCATTGGTGTTGGGAGAACGTAGATATTGATCTCCGAATATATCTATGGCAACACGACAAAATTTCTTCACGCATTCAACTGCGATGGACCGCCCAATATTTATGTATTTATCTGTCACATCTGCTGGTAAAACGTATGCAATCATTCGAATCGCAACAATTAACTTTTGGTAGGTAGACAATTCGAGTCTACCAACTGCATCTCTTTGCTGCAAAAAATAATCATTGTGACTTTTAACTGTATTTGCTATACGGTAAAATAAATTTATAGGAATCCAAAAATGTCTACGAAACATGGCTTCATTAAATTATGAATTTTTAGAAAAATAATCATTAAGAAGACAATTTGCATCTGTTTCTCGATCGCGAAATACTGTTTTTCAACCAAGAACTAAACCTCCATGGCTTCGACCAACTTAATGAGTTATAAGAATAATATTGTTGTAAATTTGTTGTGTTATCAGATGTTGCTCTATATCATAATTATCTAGTAGTTGTTCAAGTTCATCATTAGATTAACTTGAAGAATAAAATGCATAAGAAGTACCAATGTGATCGGGATTCATATTTTTCTGGAAAATGCAAGAGTCAACGAATGAAAAATATAGTGTGAAAATCTCTGTATAAATAGTGATATAAAAATCTACAACTTTTAATATGTGCCGTAAAATCCTGATTTTCATAGATAAGAATCATACGGTTGATATTGTAGATAAGAAAATCCACAACTGTCAATCTTAGCCGTTAAATCTTGATTTTTGATCGGTTGATAATGTAGATAAGAAAATCCACAATTTTTAATCTTTCCGTAAAATCAGATTTCCTATTATGAACATCAACCGTGCAATTCTTATTAATGAAAATGAAATATACTATAAATATGCTACATAGTAATGCAAAATTTTGTACCACAAAAATACAACTTCAACATTTTCTAATTTACATTTAATTTACATTTTAAATCCATTTTCTTGTAGTAGTTTCTTCTATGGGTTCCAACTAGTGAGCGAAGATCAACATCTATGTCTGTCTTATATGAAAATTTCTCAAGATCCAGAGGTGAGCATATAATCATAGTAGAGATAAATTATGTCTCCGTGTGATGAACGAGTATAACTCTACAAACCCAATCCAATGAAGCCCGATCGTCCACAAAGATCGATCCAATATCGCATGGGAAATATAAATACTGCTATTAAACTTTTCAAATCTTGTGTGGAGCAAATTTAAAATGCAAACATCGGTGGAGCTTCTGAACATGATGTGGTATGAAATTTTATAGGCATTATTTATTTATATTTTTAAAAAAGTTTAATATTTTCTAATGCTATTTATTTCACATTATAGATGGAGCTTGCGAATGTACTTTATTCGCAAAACTCAAAAAATTAAAGTAATCGACCATTCAAGTACGAGCATGTGTGGAATATTATAAAATATTTTGTATTGTTCGGGTGCAGATCAACTAAGCGAAACACGTTTTCATCTCAACCGCAATCAGATGCACAGCCCGAGCCTCCCATTTCACTTAAATAACTATTTAATTTTTCTATTAATTTAAGCGATGAAAATTCTAGTGGTGGTTCATCATCACAACGACCAATAGGTATTAAAAAATCAGAAAATAGGGAGAAGATGTATTTGTAGTTATAAGAACAATGAAAGAGGAAAATGAAAAATTTAAAGAGATGATAATGAGCTCAACAATGAAGAGGGATCACGACAGTGAGATGATGAGACAAAAAATGAAATAATAAAATATAAATGAATTAAGAAAACAATTTGTTGAGACTACCACATGGACAAAGGAAAATAAAATTGATGATGTGATTTGGATTCCCTACAAGATAAGCATTGTCGTGAATATTTTAAAAATGAGCAAGAGCGGATTTTGAAAATAAAAAAGAAAAAGATCGCGTTCATCACATGCCAGTAACACTTTCGGTTCTTTTAGCGAGTTTTTTCAAGGTCTTGGGGAGTATGGAAGTGTTTTGAAAGACTGCTAGAATACAAATTTTATCTTTAATTATGTTATTTTTTTTTCAAATGATAGAATTTATAGATAAAAACACGTATTTACAACGAACGAGTCCGACCCATAGTAGTCGAAACCAACAGCCAAAAGACCGAACCAAATGAGAGGACATCCCAAAAAGGAGCCTACATACCACAGACACGCACCCACAAGAAAAGAAAAAAAACCACACTACACTCCAACAAGTGGAGAAGGACACTCCCACAAGAGGAGAAGGACACTCCCATAAAAAACCACACTACACTCCAACAAGTGGAGAAGGACACTCCCACAAGAGGAGAAGGACACTCCCATAAGTGGAGAAGGACACTCCCACAAGTGGAGAAGGAAACTCCCAACTGGGAGATACGAGCCCAACCTACAACACAGAAAAACACAACACAAACCAACAACACCCCAAAACACACTAAAATCAACCCACAAAAAGGCGAAAGAAAACACAATAAAGCCTAAAAATAACAACGCCCTCCCTGCCGAGCTACACCCCCACCTATCGCGCATCCCAGAAAAAATACACACGCGACCAACCGGGAATAGGCCCCTACACTACAGCCCAGTAGGACCCTAGATCTGAAGCTTCCTCTGGGAACCGGCCAATCCAAAACCACAGCCCCTCCACGCATACTCCAGGGCCTGCACGCAAGCATGCCAACACTGCCAGAGGTCCCAACCAACCCAACATCCAGGGGAGGCCGGAAAGGAGGAGACCAAGGTCGGATCGCCACCACAGACATCCTTGAACGCCCGCAGCGACCGTCGGACGCCACGCCAAGCGGCTCCCTCCTCCAGCTCTCCGTCCATGGCGCTCAGTAACATGAGCGGGACCATTTCGGGGAAAGAGAGAGAGAGAGAGAGGCGAACAGGCCACCACGAACGCGCCGACAGACCTAGGGTGAGCTCGATGCTCATCGGAATCACACGAAGATGGGGTCGCCGGAAGGGAGGCACATCGATTTGAGCGGCGGCCGAGGGTTACGATTTGGGGATTTGGGGGAGCTTTGAAGAGAGAGACGAAGAGAGAATTTTTTTAATTATGTTATTTTTATTTGTCTATTTTGTGATTTATGTGTGTTGAAAACTTCTGATTTTAATCTTATGTTGTTTTTATTTGTGTATTTTATGATTTATGTTTGTTGTAAACTTTTAATTTTAATGAAATCTACTTGTTTGAATGTGTTAAGTTTTTATTCATGTGGTACAATTTTGATATTAAAAAAATGCAAAATAAAATTATAATACATCAATAAATAAAAAAAATTAAATTATTTAGCATACAAAATACATTGCACAAAGTTATTTAGCATAAAAATACATTTATTAATACACATTATACAAAACTTTATCATTAATCTTACATTAAAAATACAAAAAAAGCGCATTGTGACAGTACTACGCTAGAACTGGCGCAACATTGTTCATATATCTGATATACGACTAAAATCTAGCATTGTCATGGAGAGGTTTGTTCACGCTACTCCAGCGTCTTTCTCCATTCTGGAGCAGCGTTGGAGTGGCTCTAAGGGTGTGATTGGATACAAATATATCTGTTCAAAACGAGTGTTTTGGTTAATGGTAGTTAATATTAAAAGAAGTGGTATGGTCACTTGTTAGTTGGATTACGTGTTTATACTAAAATAAAATAATTAATATTGTTTTGATGTAAACGTAGAAGAAACATGATGTGAAGAGATGGTTAGTTAAAATTATATAAATCGATGAATTTTTAATTAAAGTTGATGTGATGTGTAAGAATTATTGATTGATACAATTTAATTATAATGATAATATCGAAAATAGTGGAGTTGAGTTAGATTTGAGTATGAGTTGATTATTTTATATACAAACACCCCAAAAGTACTTTACTTCTATATCCTTTTATATATAGTTTTCTTGCTGAGCCTAAATAGTAGGATTACATGATTCAAGATCCTATATGACAAACTTTCATGTTTTGTCATTTCGCTTGGATTGTTTTAATTTACTCTCAATCCCAAAATAACTAGACCTAGAATATCCATGAATATATTGGACATTTATGATATTTATGATCTTTTTTAAGAACATTAACTACATCACATTTCTCATGCTAGACGTGGTTTATAACACTTAATATTTTCTTTTAAAATTATAAAAAAGTTACTAACTCAAAATATAAGTAGATTTTAAAGTCAACAAATTTTTTATTTATTACCAGTTTTATATAAAATATATAAAATAAATTATTTCTTGATAAACTTCGATTTGACACATGTATTGTACATACAAAATATATAAATAATTATATTTATCTTTATGAAAAATAAATTACTGACTAATATTAATTCAAAAAATAAAGTTATTTAAATTAGTTTTACTAAAAGGTTGTTAAATGACATAATTAAAAAATAATATAACATAAGATGGTAGTCGTATAAGTGATGAGTGTCATATTAAATATAAAAATAATATAGTGTACTTTCAAATCAAAACATTTTTTTTTTTTGTTATTATCTTTAAGTTTAAATATAATTTTTTTGTTTAATAAGAACTTATGTAATACACTTGTATTGTACTAGTAAAATATTATAAGTTTACTATTTGTGAATATTATAAATTAAATAAAGAGTATATTATATTTTATAATCTTATTGTAGTAGAAAAAAATTATAAACTAATTCTCCCATACATGAATCACTATCACTATGTAGATTACATCAAATGAAATTAGTAATATAATTTCATAAATTTAAGGAATCATGATCAACTAATTAGTTGAAAAACATGTAATTTACTATTGTTATTATAACATTGTTTGCACTATTTTAAGGGATTTTTTATGCCATTAAATTAGTAATTTATGAAAATCTTTTATTAAGGTGAAACAATAATATTAATTTTAATATAAACAGTTTGATGAAAAAAATTGCTATAGTACCCATATATATTTATAATTGCTAGAAAAAATTTAATAAAATTATTTGGTATTTGCCCCTATTTTTCGTTTTTTTTTTCCCGAAACGACAAAAATAATATTTAAATAAACAAAAGCGAATATCGTTCGAATACAAAGAGGATACCCACAGAATAAAAAAACTGAGAGACACGCCACAGGCGGTCTAAAGCCTCACTGAAACAACTGCAACTAAGCCCTCAAACACCCTGACAAACAACACAACAAGGAAAGGTTCCCCAACCACTGCATAAGCCTAGTCAGGGTATGCCTTCACGAAAGCTAAAAAACTACTACGACTACAACAAAAAAACTAACAACCCGAAACAAAATAAAAGAAAACAACAAACTAGCTAACTATAGAAGAAAACTCAATCAAATCTGCTTGGGCCATTTTCACCAACACATGCTCCGGGATCAAAGTCTTTTGGAATATCCAGAGATTCCTAAACTTCCAAAGCCACCAAAAAAAATATGTGGAAAGTTGTATTCGAGCTTCGGCTACCTATGATCTGTCCAGAGAACACACTTTGAACCACCAGTCAGGAAAAGAATCTGTCATGCCCCTTAGCCCATCCCACTGCACAGGACTTAAATCCCAACATCTCCTAGCCCTTGGACACTTGAAGAAAAGGTGCTCTAATGATTCAGGTTCTTCACCACAGATAGCACAGATGGTATCCAAATCCATACCTCGTTTCCTCAGCTGTAAAGCTACCGGAAGAGATTTTGTCAGGCATTTCCACAAAAAGATCTTGATTCTACCTGCAATCTTGAGCTTCCAGTATCTGAATTTGGTACTCAGCTTAATAGAGGAAGTAATACTTCTTTCAGGAAGGTCTGCCTGCAAGTATTTGATAGTTGACAGATGCTTATAAGTACTTGAGACTGTAAAGATGCCTTTTTTCTCCAACCCCCAGAACAGTCTGTCACTCCTATTTGCATGAAGAAAGATATTTGAAGAATGGCTTTGCTCTCAACAACATCAAGTATTTGATTGATCAACCATTCATTCCACTGCTATCCATTTGGCTGCATCAAATCCTTCACCCATATGAGATGACCTCTGGCTATTGTTATTAATGAGGGTGCTGGCTTATTAAGATTTGGAACCTAGTTGAAGTCTTCAATTTTTGTACTAAGCCCATTCCTCACTTCAAATCTCAGCCATTTAGAAAATAAAGGCAGCACTTCCATCCAGCTGGTCCACATCCAAGATCCCTCCAGCTGGTCTACATCCAAGATCCCTCCTGAATTTTTTGAGCCTGAACAATAGAAGTATGTGGACAATACCTGTCCTTGAGCAGTCTGCTGACTAAGAGATCTGGGTTTGAAGCCACCCTCCATAACTGCTTGCAGATCAAGGCTTTATTAAACAACTGCAAATCCAAGAATCCCCGTCCTCCTTGCTGTGTAGGAAGAGACAATCAGGTCCATTTTTTCCAATGAATCCCATGAGGTTGATCAGAACCTGTCCTCCACCAAAACTGAGCACATAGTCTTGAAATTTCAGAGCAAAGAGTTAAAGGGATCTTAAAGCAGGACATAGAAAAGATAGACAATGCTTGGATGACAGCATTAAGTAACACCTCTTTACCAGCAGTGCTCAACAATTTAGAATGCCAACTAATTAACTTGTTTCTGACTGAAGTGAGACGATAGTAAAAAACTTCCTTCTTAGTACAAGATACCTTGTTGACATGTGTCAGGTAATGCCATTTAACAAGGAACAGATAGAAGACCTGATGTGCTGAGGTTTGTTCCTACTGAAGAATATGGCAGATTTCTGAAGATTTACTGCTTGCCCAGAAAATATTATGTATTGCTCCAATAAATTCAGAAGAATAGCAACTTGATCAGTGCCGCTCTACAGAAAAATAGGGAATCGTTTTTGCAAACAACAAATGAGATAACAAAGGGCCATTCCTTGAAACTTTCATCCCCTTAAGCCTCCCATTATCATTAGAATGCACTACCAAAGCTGAGAGGAGCTCTGCCACAATTATGAACAGGGAAGGGGACAATGGGTCCCCTTGCCTAATGCCCCTTGTTGGAGTCACTAAGCCACTGAGGGATCCATTAATTTTAAAAGAAAAGGAAGTTGAAGAGACACAGATCATGATAAACTTCACAAAGTCCAGATGAAAACCCATTTGCAACATTATTTTTTTTCAAACATATCCATTCAACTATATCAAAGGCCTTTATAAGATCTAACTTTAATGCCGTGAAGAAATTTGGCCCAGAAGAGTGTCTGTTTAAGAAATGAAAAGCTTCATGTTCTATGATAACATTATCAACCAATTGTCTGTCCTCTAAAAAAGCAGCTTGATAATCACTGATGCAATGTAATAAACAAGGTGTAAGCCTGAGTGCCAAGATTTTAGAGATCAACTTTAAACCACACTACATAGGCTAATGGGCCTGAAATGACCCATGGTTTCAGGATTGACAACTTTGGGTATAAGAGAGATAACTGAGTGATTCCAATATTTTAGAATATACATGTCTGAAAGAAACTAAACACAGCTGCCAAGAGATCCTTTTTGATAAGACTCCAAAAGTGCTGATAAAAAGCTGCAGCCATGCCATCCTCCCTAGGTGATTTATCAGGATGCAAACTGAATAAAGAGTGTTTAACCTCATCTTCCTCCACTGGATTTAGTAGAGTTTGATTCATATCAGCTGTGATTGTGGTGGGAATTAGAGAGAGAATGGTGTCCCCACCCCAACTACCCTCAGTGGTAAAAAGGTTTTTATAGAAATCAGCTATATGCTTCTCAATATCCTTCTGAGATGTGAAAATAGCATCTTCGGGAGAGATGAGTCTTGTGATTGCATTATTTCTCCTCCTCTGAATGGTAAGAGTGTGGAAGAACCTTGTGTTTGCATCACCCTCTTTAAGCCATTTGGATTTAGCTTTCTGCTGCCAATAAACTTCCTCTTGCTTATGAGCCAAATTTAGGTCCCTCCTCGTTGCTTCCCATTCACTCCAGTTGGCATTTGCTTTATCCACATTCATTGCTTCCAGCTTCAAGGTAAAATCAACTATTGTAGCTTGCCTCTGAGTATAAAACCCTGAGCTTCCTTTGATAAGAGCAATCCTTGTGAGCTTGACTTTTTCTTTTAACTGGAAAAAAGGAGTGCCAGTCACATCTGTGAGCCATGCTTGTTTGACTACTTCTTCACAATGCTCATTTCTTAGCCACCTCTTATCAAAGTGAAACATTGTTTTTTTCTTCTCTCTTGGAAGCCCCTGATCCAAAAGGAGAGCTGAGTGGTCAGAAGCACTTCTTATCTGATAAAAAGCTGAAGCATTAGGTTATTGATGGTTCCATTCTGGAGAGCCAAAGCCTCTATCAAGCTTTTCTTCCACCATCTCAGGAATTGCTCTATTATTCCACCAAGTGAAGGAAGGCCCCTCCATTCTGATTTCCTCCATTGCCATAAGTTCACAAAGGTGGAAAATCTAGAGAAAGAATTTGGGTGCCTAAAATTACCCCCAACTTTTTCAGAGAGAGAAAGAATATCATTCCAGTCTCCTATTACAACCAAGAACTACCCCAAGAGATTCTATCCTCTATCAATTCCTCCCATTGAACTGCCCTAATGCTTCTAGAAGGGCTAATATAAACAAAGATACCCCATTGAGGATCTGCCTGAGGGATATGAAATTCCATAGCAATGTAGAAGCCTTTACATATAATTTGCTTAACAATTACTTGGGATTTGCAAAAAAAGGACAAACCACCACTGAGACCTCAAGGATCCACAGTTATGCATCTGTCCGCAAACCCCAATTTCTTACTAACTGAATTAACAAAAAGTTTGTTTTTTTTTTTTTTTTTTTTTTTTTTTTTTTTGTTTTTGTTTTTTTGGTTTCTGAGAGAAAGAGAAAATTTGGGTGATGAGCTTTCAATAGCTCTCTGATTTGGGAAATTGTAGAGGGCCCACCAGCCCTCTACAATTCCACAACGACTAACATTTATAACTTGGGTGCCATTCGAGGCTGGCAACCCCCACCTTCTCAGAATTAATTTCAAGCTTAGAACTTTCACCTTGTTTCTGCAGTTTAGCATCCTTGTCTGAGGCTGATAGATCACATTCTAAAAGAGGCCCTCTTAGAGCCTGAAATAGTGTCTATCACAATAGAAATAGCTGGTTCTCTTTGAAGCCTGCCTGACTTGCTACGAATCCTCTTCCAAGTTCTAGGAGGACCCATTAGAGATTTAGTCAAAACTTTCTTCTGCCCTTTGAAGGTAGCCTTTCCTGGGATTATCTGAGTTTCAACTTCCATCACAGTAACTGTCTCATTGGCATTTGGAGCTGATGTAGTTTGAGCTCTCTCTGGGCTTGTTACTATGTTAGAAGTTGAAAAGAGGTTGCAGACTCCAACTGCCTTGGTGATGCCAGCTGCTCCACTGGATTTTGAGGAGCTTTTTGTAGAGGGATGAGTTGATTACTCTGCTTATTCTGACCGGTGGATGCTCTAACTGAGTTCCTTTGCTCTGAATTAGTTGGGGAATTGGGAGGAGGAGAACTCCTATTCACTAAAGTTGTGGCCCCCCATCTCAATCCCTCTGCTGCTTTCAACCAATCACCATACTGGCCTTCCTTTTGAGTTTTGTTTTTTATATCTTGTATTCTCTTCTGACATGTTCTATCCAGGTGCCCGATTTTTCCATAGTAATGGCACAAATTCATAAGCTTCTCATACCTAAAGCCAACATTGACCATTTGATCCCGTAGCCTAATTTCGGCAATTCTGGGAATAGGTTCATCTAATTCAGAGTGACCAAAAGTTTCAATAATTTACTGCCATGACTTCCAGTATTCACAATCACTACATTACTGACATCTTTGAAGGTCTTACCAATCTTCATACCAACCTTTGCACTTAGCCAATTAAGAGGAAGGTTTGTAACTTGAGCCCAGAGGTTGATTTCTTGAAACCAGGATGGTTGCTGTTGAGATTGTGAGTCCACTCCCTCAGAATTAAGTATTGATTCTCAAAGCTCCAATTTGACCCTCCAGCAACTCTGATTTTATCTTCCTTACTTTGAAAAATAAAATGAAAGTAATTAGGGCTGAGTTCTTTCACCTCCATCGGTTGGTTGAGCCTCCATATATAGGTCATCGCTCTTTTCACTCCAAATCGTCCAGCTATTCTGTCCCTAATTATTTTTCCAAATATGCTCATTTGCATTCGTCATCACTCATTCTGATGTCGTTCTGAGCAATGTCAATGATGTTTACCTCCCTATCTGAAAGAGAAAAATCCCCCAGTCTCGAAGATGGATCATCATCTAGGTTTAAATTCGCTTGACCTTCCATCAATGAACCCTAATCGAAAATAACAGAACCGAAAAGCCCCAAATAGAATTAGCAGCAGGACGACGATAAAGAAGAAGAAATCACCAAATCAGTGAAACCGGCAAGAAATTGAAGACGATCGAAAAACTCTGTAGCTCTCAACGAGAGAATCATCGGCTCTCAACGGGAGAATCTAACATAATTTGGAGTATATTTTGTTCAATTACCCCTATTTTCTGTTACAACATTATAATTATTATTATTATTATTATTATTATTATTATTATTATTATTATTATTATTATTATTATTATTATTATTATTATTTTATTAATATTATTATAACTATATAAAAGTTGTAACCGAAATCTTTGTAATAAATGCTTTATTTTGGTAACAATCTATATATAAAAAGAATAACATTTACTACATATAGTTGCAAAAAAATTTAGGAACATTTAATGCATGCCTTCTTACGAAACTTTTTAAATATATGCATTAATTGTTGCATATACATGTTTCCAAATTCGATCAAATCAAATATAATAAAAAAGATACTTTCTTTGATTATTAACATCTGCAATGATCTATATATATATATAATAAGAATAATAATTTATTAAAAATAGTAGTCAAAATTTTTGGGAGCATTTATTGCATACCTTTTTTAAAAACTTTTTAAATATATGCATTAATTGCTTCCACATACATGTTTTCAAATAAAATCAAATTTGGTATGTTCAAAAATATTGTTTTCTTAATATTTATCTTGGCCAAAATGTTATCAAAATGACTAACGGAAAATCAATCTTGTAATTTATTATAACAGATTTCAGTGAAATTCTATTGCAGAGGTTATAATCTATTTTTCACCTCTTTTAATCAACGTTACTTTTTAGCAAGAACTTTAAATATAAGCATGTCAGGGTTAGCTTAAAATAATTAATATATTATCTCATTAACACATCTATACTAATATAAATTTGATTTTATTATATATAATTATTCCTTGATATAAACGAAAATAACAGTTTTACTAGTTCTTGTTCACCATATAATACTTAATTAGTATTTTATTATAAAATTTGTTGTCATATAATGCCACTATTATTTATAAAAGTTATAAAATTTGTACGTCTTCTTTTTCTTTTTATTTTATATAAACTTAAAGAAAATCGTAACATGTGAGATAGAATTTTTTTCTTCCGATTAACTAGGTGAAATCAAGTTGGTGAATTAGTGTTTGTCAATATAATGTTTTCTTAAACTTTATTTCGTTATATATAAAAATAAATTATTCTTTAAATTAATATAATTTACCATATAAGAGATAATGATTAGATACATTAGATAGTTTTACTAATGGTAAAAAAATTAAAATTTAAATAAATTAATTATTCATTAGAATTTATTTATATAATATTGGCAACCATGATTATCCTTTTTTTTATCATTTTTATTTTATTTTTTATTTCTTTCTATAATGAAAATCTTGTAAAATATATTTTCATTGCAGAGTATGATAAATAAACTATAAATCTTTGTAATGCAAATTAGAATAAGCTTGATTATAGAAGGAATTGAGTTTTGGCGTTTGTTAAATCAAAATTGTTTAATTTGTATACAAAATAAAATCCAAAAAAAAAAAAACATGTGTGTATTTTGTAATTTATTTATACAATATTTAATATAAAATTTATTCTGACAGGTAATTATTGAAGAAAACTCAAATCACATTGAACCTGTCAGAACGGCGCCGACCTGCCCTGCAATAGCACTGTACGACAAGACCGGTGAACAGTACCTAAACAATGCCGAATTCGGGGATGCTATAAATAGAAGACCCAATTTATTTATTATGGGTTGTTGAATTGATCAACTACTACTTCCTCTCTCTAGAATCTGTAATAAATTCTCATAATTATTTCCAAGTGTAAACAAGGTGCCAATCTCATCGACAGAGGCCGACCACATAAATAAGTAATAAAATTCCCTTTAATCGTACATCTTTCTTAACTTCCTTTTTTCATCCTTATTAAGTTTAATCTTGGCCAATGATCGGATCCGTCCATCAACAGTATGGCGCTAGAGGAAGGGTACCATAATTTACTTTGTGTCAATTGTTCGACTCTGTGGAACACCACATCCGATCTCATCTCATTCTCTCTCTCTCTTTTCTCACGAAAACTCCTAAAAAATGACTTCTTCCGGCCATGACGAGTCAACTCACCAAACCGACGCTCAATCCCGCAAACGCAATAGCGAGGAGACCTCACACCGGCGTCATCCAGGGGCCCAAGCCCCATTCCTGCCGGTTCCAACTTTTGCCTCAGCGATACAGTACCCTAATGTCCTCAAGGTCCTCGAGGGGGCTTTCGTCAAGGAATTGGCCAGTCACGCGGCTGGGGGGCATACCGTAGCCGCAACGGAGAACCTCGGCAATACTCTGCTTCAAACTCCTGAAAAAGAGGGCGACATGAAAGGAAAAGGGCTAGCTCAGTCTAAGACCACATCCCAATCGCCAAATCGGAAGGCCCAAAACCGTCGCGAGAAGAATACCGGAGCGGCATAAATTGAGCAGACAAGCGAGAGTCATCCAGAACCGAGCCTGCAAGTCGTCCAGAGGTCGGTATACCAATGTTCGGGTGATAAAAGTCAGGGGAATCGCGACCTGAGGGAAGTTATCGAATGGGGGAAGGCCGTCGTGCATGATAGCGACGAGATTGCGGCTCTCAAGCAGAAAATAGCTGAGCTGGAAGCACGACCGACACCGCACGGGAGATCGTCTTTCCTCGCCCCCCAAAGCCAACAACATGGGCCGGGGAACAGGCCTTCCCTCTCTCTCCAGACATTCTCCAGGAGCCCATGCCCAAGAAACTGAAAGTCACTCAGATCGGACCTTACGATGGGAGCTCGGATCCCGACTCTCACATCGACTTGTATACTTCTTGGATGGTCTTGCACGGCGCCATCGAAGCTCTTCGGTGCAGGATGTTCCCCCTAACCCTAGGGGCAAAGGCACAGATGTGGTATCATTCCCTCTACACCCACACCATCTCGTCCTGGGGGCTACTCAGGTAGGTGTTCCGATCTCACTTCATGGGTTCGCAAATGAGCCTCGCCCCAAAGGAGTCCATCGTCAACATCGTCCAGAGCAACGATGAAAGCCTAAAAGACTACATTACTCGGTTCAACGACAGAGTACAAAACATAGAGCAGTGCCACCCAGAAACCCTACTAGTGTCCGTGCAAGCAGACCTGAAACCGAAGACATTATTCAAATGGTCTCTATGCCAGAACAAGCCGAGCACATACCAGGAGTTCCTAGCTCAAGCCCAGAACTACATCATGGCGGAGGAATCAATGTCGGTCCCTACGCTTGACGGGATATCGACCAAGGGGATGACCAAAGACGAGAATTCGTCGAAGTCAGGCAAAAATATGGCAGAAGTTTGAGCTCTAAAGAGACAGAAGCCGAGGAGCAAAGAAAGTTACCAGGGCGTCTTCTCAGTGGGAGCGGCGGCAATCTACGAGGATGTCAAAGCCAAAGGGCTGATTCCCGAGCCAAAGCCGATGCAAGCGGACCAGAGCCGTGACAAGTCACAGTATTGTGCCTACAACAAAGGCTACGGGCACAACACTGACCAGCGCTGTAAACTGATCTCGGCATTCATAAAAGTGAATGACGATCCGCAGCTGAAGAAATTCACTCAATCCGGCGACAAACAAAAGAAAGTCCAGTTTGACGAGAACCTGGACAGTGAGGACGACGACGACGTCTACCATAGATGAAAGAGGCTGTAGCAGAATGACCACAAAAAAATCCTCACCTTCCACCCAGCCCACCAAGACGAGGCCGACACCTTGAGGGGACTAAAGAGAGGTCGGACCCCCGACCAAATCCTGGCGGAGCACACCTACCCACCTCGGTAAAATAATACAAGCCGAGGCAATCCCATCCCCTTGAGGAGGCAAACCAAGGCGTACGCTCACCAAGCGTACCACGACGGATAGAGGGTCCAGCACGCCAGTAGCAGACCGACGTCTGAGCCCAAGATCTCATTCGACAACGAGGACGCCTCCTGTTTGACCACCCCCACTCTGAGGTGATCACGTCACCCATCATGGCAATCAAGGTACACCGCATCATGGTCGACATCGGGGCCTATGCTAGTATTCTTTACTATGATACGTTCAAGAAGATGGGTGTCGACCTTAAAGAGGTGCAACCACGCCGAGATCGGATCCAGGGATTCGATGGCAAGAACAACCCTCCTGGTGGGGCAAATTGTATTGCCCATCAGGTTGGGGTGAGACGGACAGCCTCCAAGAATTATCATGGATACCTTCAAGATTGTAGACTGCCTTAGCGAATACAATGCGATTTTGGGAAGGACGACCCTTTACAAACTGAGGGTGGTCGTCTCAATCTTTCACTACTCCCTCAAATTTCAAACCTCAGACGGGGAGGGACCCACAGGGGAGACCAACGAGAAGTGAGGGAATGTGTCTTGTCCATCCGTTGCACTGAAATAAACATAGTCGTCTCCTACCAGACAACCGACATGGTAGATGCCGAGGAAGAAAATGAAAGGGTCGACAAATCAGATGACATGATCACACACCGAGCCAACGCCGCCCAGCCCGGGGGACGACCGCATGTTGGTTGACCAGACAGGTCCACTCACTTTGGCCGCAGGCGATGCCGGTCTGATGGATGAGAATTTGGAGCCGGTCAGGATGGAGACCTAGGCCAGAGAGCCAGCAAGGAGCCGGTCATCAAAGAGGACGAGCTCGACCCCCAAACATAGTACAAGGATAAAAGGGGCACCAAGAGCGCCGAGCCGATGGACGAAGTCGAGGTCATATTTATCGACGAAAAGACTTGCCAGAAACAACTCTAAATCGGAAAAAAGTTGTCGGAGCCACTGAAAGCCAAACTGACAAAGTTTCTCCGAGAAAATACGGACGTCTTTGCCTGGACGCACGAAGACATGGTCGGCATTGACCCGAGGGTCGCCTACCATAGGCTGCAGGTCGACCCGACAGTTAGGCCGGTCGTGCAAAAAATGAGGAAGTTAGGCCCGGACCGACAACAGACTCTTGAAGAGAAGGTCAGTAAATATAAAGGCAATGAGTATATCCGGGAAGTCCGATATCCGACCTGGGTGGCCAACCCGGTACTTGTGAAAAAAATCAGCGGATCATGGCACTTGTGCATTGACTTTTCCGACCTCAACAAAGCATGCCCGAAAGACAGCTACTCCATGCCCCACATCGACTATATGTTCGGTGCCATGTCAGCTCACGAGCAGATGAGCTTCATGGACGCATACTCCGGCTACAATAAGATTTCCATGCACCTAGATGATGAAGAGCATACCTCATTCTACTCGGCACGCGGACTTTGTTGCTACAAGATGATGCTGTTCGGATTGAAGAATGTGGGGCCACTTATCAACGCTTAGTCAATAAAATGTTTGCTAGTTTAATAGGTGTTAGCATGGAAGTGTATGTTGATGACATGTTGGTCAAGTCCGTGTATGCGTCTGACCATGTAAATGGCCTTAATAAAATGTTTTCTATTTTGCGTGATTATTGGATGAAACTTAACCCAAAGAAATGTACTTTCAGCGTCGGCTCAGGAAAATTCTTAGGCTACATCGTTAGCCAGCGCGGCATCAACGCAAATCCCGAGAAGATAAAAGCAGTACAAGATCTCCGGCCGCCGACCTCAATCACGGGAGTTCAAATCTGACCGGGAAGCTCGCCGCTCTCAACGGGTTCATCTCCAAGCCAACAGACCGGTGCAAACCGTTCTTTGAAGCAATAACGAAAAACCACAAGTTTGAATGGACTCTTGAATGTCAAAGGGCGTTAGAAGGGATCAAGAACGTCCTCAGTCGGGCTCTCACAATGCAGAAAATCCGACAAGAGGAAATGCTATACTTATTCTTAGGAGTCGCCGATGTTGCCATAAGTGCTGCCCTGATCAGGGAAGAAGATTCAGGCCAACATCCCATCTATTACGTAAGCAAGACACTCCACGACGCTGAGCTGCGGTATCCCCTATGGAAAAACTAGCTTTCCCCTTAGTAACCGCAGCTCGGAAACTAAGACCAAACTTCCTCGAATACTCAATAACTGTCCTTACCGCCTATCCCTTAAGGCAAATCCTCCATCTGCCCCTCTCCTCGGTTCAGATAGAAAAATAGGCGGTCGAGCTGGGGCAGTACCACATTCACTACCAAACCCAAACAACAATAAAGGGGCAGGTACTATCAGACTTTATAGCCTAGTTTATGCGGGGAGTCGAGGAGTCAAAAGACGAGGACCTGTGGATGATTTGCGTAGATGGGTCCTCCACCACCGGACGAGCAGGTGGAGGGGTCTTCCTCGTGGATCCCCGGAAGAAGTTCTTCTACCACTAAATCCAACATCTCTTCCCGGCGACAAACAACGAAGCCGAATACGAGTTATTGCTGTCCGGCTCGCCTTAGCCGAGGCTATGAGCCTGACCGACCTCATTATATACTCTGACTCAATGTCGATGGTCTCGAGTAGAGCATGTTCCTCGAATAGAGAACGTTCAGGCTGATGCCCTAGCCCGACTTGCTTCAAGTGTCGGGATGGAGAGCGTTGAGTACGTCCAGGTTGGACACCAAGAACAACCGTCTGTGGCCAGCACCTCTGTCTTATGTACCGGACAGCCCACCGAAGATGAAGACCCGAGTTGGATGGTCCTGATCCCGTCGTATCTGGAGACTGGCATGTCGCCACCTGAAGCGAAATAGGTCAGACAGCTCCACATATGGGCAGCTTGATTTACGATCATGGCCGGTGTACTATTTAAGCGAGGGTACTCGACACTTCTGCTTAAATGCGTAAATGAGAGGGATGCCGAATATATCCTAAAGGAGGTCCACAAAGGCATATGTTGTAACCACTCTGGAGGCTACACCCTCGCCCACAAAGTCTTAAGGCAAGGCTACTACTGGCCGAGCTTGAAGAAGAACGCCCTTGAGATGGCCCGAAAATACGCCAAGTGCCAAACTTTCGCACCCAACATCATTCAACCTTCCCAACCTCTAAGTCAATATTCAGCCCATGGCGTTCTCCAAGTGGGGTGTCGACCTAATCGGCCACCCTACCAACCAGCAAAGGCGGAGTGAAGTACGTCATCGTCATTGTCGACTAATTCACAAAGTAGGCGGGATTCGAGCTGCTTGCCACCATAACCGAACAGAAGATGATCGACTCCTCTGTAAATCCATCATATGCCAATTCAGCGTGCCGAACTATAGATAATGGAAAACAATTCGAAGGAAAGAAGCTGCATGTTTTTTGTAAGAGCACGACATCAAGCACTTTCTCTCGACACCCTACCATCCCCAATCAAACGGCCAGGTCGAAGCCGTGAACAAGATAATCAAACAAGGGCTCAAGGTCCAACTTGAAGCCACGAAAGGAACTTGGCTGGAAGAACTCCCGGGCATGCTCTGGTCATATCACACCAGGTCAAATCGTCCACTAGCGAAACGCCATTTTCCCTGCCTTATGGGTTTGAGGCGATGATACCCGTCAAGCTCGACGCCCCAACATATCGAGTAACCCACTTTAAAGAAACATCCAACGTCGAGTCCTCGAGAGCGAACCTTGACTTAATAGACAAGCACTGGTCACATGCCGAGCTCAGAAACGCTGCATACAAAAGGCGAAGCGAGAGGTACATCAACTCTCAAGTCAAACCACGCTCATATCATGTCGGCGACCTAGTCCTCAAGAGAGTGACGGGGCCAAACCCCGGACATCTCAAACCAAAATAGAAAGGGCCCTACAAAATCGGCGAGGTCCTCCCACCTAGGGCCTACCGTCTAGAGAACCTGGACGACACCTGTAATATCCCATTATTTTGTCAGTATAAGTTATGTTTTAATTCCGATATAATAATGTTATCGATTATTATTTTCGGAATTAATTATTTTCAGTCGAGATTACCGAAATTTATTTTCGACGTACAGTTTACGTTCGGAATAATTTTGGTAATTAAGCATTATGTTTAATTAAATAATTAAACATAAGAAATGATTAATTAGCAATTAATCATTAAACTAAGCTTAAAAAGCCGTACGGGAAATTTTAGGTTTTCCAACTTTTATGAACATTTCCTAAGTGTTAAGGAACTATTTCCCTTCCATATTAAGCATTGGATACGTGGCATTAAGAGGTGTATTTGGGGATGACAAATCCATCTTAATCACTAGCTAAGTAGCAAATGTCAAGAAAGCATAAAGCCACACCTACACCTTGTCACCATCCTCATTTCGGCCTTATAGGGTGTTGGGATCGAAATTTTTTCCACCCTTGCAGCTTATACATCAGCCCATATATATATACTAGTCCTTAAGTTCAGCAGCAAGTAAGCTCAGCCTATTACCTTACGCTTTCCATAGCACACCATGCACGGCAATAGGCTACCGCTCAGGCGAACGCGCACGCAAGGTCACGATCGATTGCGATATTCCGACGAGCACTTAAGGAGGTATAGCCATCCTCAACTTATTTTTATGGCAATAAGTTCATTTTAGGTAGTAATGTTAGAATCATGTTCAAGAATTCCTAGTATTACCGTGTTGAGGTTCGATTATGCCTAGTTAAATCGTGATCGAGTAACTTCTTGTTTTACCCGGCAACTCACGAACCATTCCTGTTTAAATGATAAGTTTAC
>CACSLK010007878.1:42264-53515 GCA_902706635.1 Striga hermonthica | reverse complement strand
TTCTGACTTGTCCTCCCACTTTTTCAGCTGTTGGCTGCTGTGTATTCAGCCGTTGGCTGCTGTGTATTCGCACATTTGTGCATTTTGATTTATAATATTCTCTGTCGTTTTGGGAAAAAAAAGTAATGATTTATAAATCTATAATAAATTAAGAATAAATATTCTAATGGTTTATATAATTTTTAAAAAAGTTATGTGAAAGCAATTTTGTCAAGGGTAATTTGATGTTTATGCCGGATCAAAAATAGCAGGCCGAAGGACCACAAAAGCAGCCAAAGCGACGAAGGCTGGAAGAAATTCCAGCTAGGAAGCAATCAACATTTCCTTTTGGATCGACAAAGTTGACCTCTTGCTTCAACAAAGATTAGACTAAACATAGGGAAGGTAAGCGGCCGAGTGAAGGGGACGAAGAGATTCAATTCTTTCCTGGCCAAACTAAATGGTTGAATCACTGCTTTTGCCGCTTGAAAGCAGAAGACAACTAGCCAGTTTTTTGTTCTCTCTGTTTTGGCCGAAGCTTCAAACCGGCTTGCTCCACTCGAGATTGGATTTCATTAGTTGTTCTGGGTCAAGAAGAGTTCTTCTCTTGGATTCTTCCTTCACTCTTGACGACTTTTTCTCTTCTTAAACAAAGGCCAAATGAGGGCGTATTGTTTGTGTCCCCAGAGTCTTATTTCTTTGTTCTCTCGTTTCCCTTCCCTGGCCTTGCCTTCTTTCAGATGACGGAATGGAATCCTGAGTGAAGATTGATTGCTTTTGACGCTTGTTTTCCCAACGAACTTTTCGAAGCTAAGTGAAGTCATAGAATCAGAGTGAAGAGAGAGTCAACGAACTTTTCGAAGATTGTGGCGCATTGTTACATGTGAAGTCACTGCTCCAGCCCACGAGTGAATCGAAAGTTGGAGGGGGAGTCTTTTTCCCCCTTTTTCTTTTCCACGGCATTCTCAGTTAAACAAGATTCTCCTTGACGAAAGGGAAGTCCAACGGCCCCAACCCCCAGCCACAGGTTGAGTTTCTCCAATTTCTTTCTTCGGAGCTTAGCTTAGGAAAAACATATTGGTTCTTCTAGGCAACTTTCGCAATTGAAATGGGGAATCGCCCTTTAGAATAGGCAGTCTTTGCTTTCGAGAAAAGAAAGGCTGAAATCAGGCTCGATATAATTGACCTCAAAATGCCACAAAGGTACAAATCCGACGAAGGAGATTAAATAAACATGTCCCTTTTTTGTCTTCGGCAAAGACTACTCGCTCGCGGGGGCTTTCCAATGTTTGAATAGTCAGTTAACAAGGTTACTTTCAAGTGAGTAGGTTTACTAGTGACTCTCATTCCAAAACCAAACGGCGATTTATCTTGAGTTGATTTGTATTATCGATTGTATTTTTTTGTTTTATCTATTGTTTATATTATGCTTATTTATTGCATTTTTTTTTGTCTATTTAGTTTTCTATGTTTTAGTAAAAATTTAGATAATAAATGTAACATCAACCATAAATTTAAATTAGTTTTTAATAAAGTGTAGAAATAATGTAATAAATTTAAGATAAACTTAAAATGATCTAGAAGAGTTTATAAAAGTTAATGATTGTTTTTTCGACTGGCGTTGTATACATATAAGTGGAATTAGCTTAATGTCACCTAGTCTGGGATAAGTTTCCTGAAAACAACATACATGTGTCTTTTCGACAATATTATATCCTAAAGTCTTAATTAATCATACATCCAAGGCAAGAAAATAAATTTTTATGTATTAACCTAAAATACCAAAAACAATAGCCCATATACAAAAAATATATATATCACACAATAGCCCAAATCTGGAAAAACTAGCCTAAATCAAATTAAATTATAAGCGCAAGTTTAGCCCAATGAGCAAAAAAAAAAAAAAAAAAAAAAATCACACATTAGGCCCAAATCTAGAAAGTCGGCCCAAATCAAATTCCATGGCCAACCTCTTTCTCATGGGGAAAAATACATAGATAACCTCTAGTGTAGATATATTTACATAAATACAATCCGTGTGAAACATAATCAAAATAGGATTAATTACAGATATTTTTTACATTTGTACGAGATTTAAATCCAATCAGCAAAGTTGTTTCTCTCTCTCCATATATTGAAAGTACTCTCCAGAAGGCGAAATCCTCACACAGAAAACGACAAACACATTAAAAGGAAAAATAAAGAAAAAAAATCACAATCGTGATTACCCATAATTCAGGAATTCACAAATTCAAATTTAGAAAACGAGATTATCATATCAACGGATTCTTGACATAAATATATATATATATTGTTGGGTTAATTGTATATATATACATAAGATAAACAACATATAAACATATTTTTTGATTATGCAATAACCCGATAACAGGAGAAAAAAAGTGTATATATATACATAAAATAAACAGCATGTAAACATCTTTGATTCTACAATAACCCGATAACAGAACCAAAAACTGTATATATATACATAAAATAAACAGCATATAAATATTTTTGATCTTGCAATAAGCTCCTCGCGCGGACGGTTGCACTACTTGGAGAAGATGGGTGGTCGCCGGAGGGTGGATCTCGGCGATGGAAGCACATGGCCTTGAAGCTCGCGGCTATGGCTGCTCGGAGGGCTTCGGGTCTAAGGTTTCCTCGACAAGGGCTTGCTGTGCGGACGCATGTGAAATGCGATGGCGATAGGGGCTACTTTGTGAGAGCGAGATGTTGAACGATGGACAGATCGCGACGGGTCTACTAGGGTGACAATTTTTCTTTTTTTTTTATAAGTTGCTCGATGGTGAAAAGAACAGAGAAAGAAGAAAATTTATGCACTTGAAGAAGATGAACGGGGCTGCTGGAATAAGGGAGGAGAAAAAAACTATCCTTCGGCCCGAGTATATGAGAGAGAGAGAGAGAGAGAGAGAGAGAGAGACGTGAGTTGGACTGTTTCTTGAGGAAGAAGCCATATATAACTGTTTCACCTATTAATATTATATTAATTATTAAAAACGTAATTTTGATAAAAAGATTGTGTGATCGTAATTGTGATATTATTTAGCCAATGGATTATAAAGGGAGTAAATTTCTCTTTCTCATGCTGCCAAAATTTTGTGGAAAAAATCCATAACTGTCCTTGTTTGAAAAGGATATTCTAGTAATATATGATGCCAGTAGAATTTCACAAATACCTCTTTCAAATACAACGCATGAACTAAAAAACTGTAAATAAATAACAGTTATCTCTATGATTGTCATTCTCTCTCTTCGTTTTCTCTTTCTTCTCTTTCTCTCTTTTTTCTCTTTTCAACGTTTTTTCTCTTCTTCTCTTCTATTCTTGTTCTTTTTTCTTCTTGTTCTTCTTCTTCAAACATCATTAATGCCTAAGATTAAATTACTGAGTTCACGCTTAGAGTTATTTTTGAAGTCGCAGCCAACATGAAATATTCCTCAAAGCAACCTTTGGTCTCTTGTAGAAATGACCGGAATTAGAGATCACATAAAAACAACTGTCGAACAACATAAAAAAAATACCATAACAACTATTAAACAAAATAAAAACAAATATAACATATGTCAAACACATACCAACAAAACAAGGCGAATAACAATTCAACCCACAATTCACTAATTTGTTAATCATCAAGGCCAGGGATGTTGGAGACGAATAAAGAATGCAGAACCATTTAAATAAACAAATAAAATAAATTGATAAAAACAAAATTTTACAGATTAACAAAAAGCTAACAAAAGGAAACCAATCCAAGAAAAACGATTTGGATGAGTGGCGATTTGCGACTCCAGCCTACCGGATCCCAACTCGTTTGAGATCCAGAGTATAAGCCATTATAAGCACATATATGTAAAAACAAAATTTGAAATCTAAATTGTTTGAGATTCCAAATTATAAGCCATTATAAGCACTTATATATAAAAAAAAAAATCCAAAATCTGAGAAATTATATAAGCCATTAAATGAAAAAAAAAAGTTTTTTTCTAACAAATTATAAGCACAGTAGAAGCATAAAAAAAATAAAATAAAAGCAACAAGCATGTACCTTGCGACTCTCCAATTTCCGCCTTCAGCCTTCGTGCCCATGTTCAGCGGACTTCTATTTTACAAAATGATCAAACAAAAACGAAAATTGATGTCGGCCAATTTTGTTCCGGTTGTATGCAAATCGGCTTTCAAGAATAAAGGGGTTCAGCCGTTGTTGGATGTCGTCGTGGATTTCTTGCCGTCCCTCATCGATTTCTTATGTCCTGAATGCAGAGAGAGAGAGAGAGAGAGAGAGAGAGAGAGAGAGAGAGAGAGAGAGAGTAGAAAAGATGAACTGCCCCAAAAGTTAACACTAAACTAAATAATAATATAAGAAAAACGAAAAATAGAAAAAAAACTGTCAAACCAACCGCTTCCACAAGAAGGACAAATTTGGAAACAAAAGAATTCTTCCTGTCTAAATAATATATGTGACTATTAATGTAAAATGTTTAAATAAAAGGCTAGGTGTGTCATTAATTCAAATTTTGTCCACGGTTTTGGCCCTGCAAATCATTATCACAATAGGCATTAAATGTTAACGTGCTTTCTTAACACATTCAATATAAACTAGTACGAATCCCGTGCGATGCACGAGGTGAACAGGTTTCAGACAAATTTCTCAATATTTTTTTTAAATTATTTATGTGAATAAAAATACAAAACAAAATAAAAAATAAAAAAATTATATATTATTAAATATCTCTTTGTACACAACATTATTTGTTTGCAACACACTCTAAACACTAAGTAATCTATATTTTGGCAATTAAATTATGAATGGAATAACAATAAACCATTTGTGACATCAAATAATGGTAGACGATGAGGAGTATGCAACACACTCTGATATTGATAGGAAACATGGCCCGATCCATTATATTTTTGTTGTGCAGTAAAAAATGATCCATTAACAGTAGATGACATCATATAACCTGTAAAAATGAATATAAGGGATATCATTAGTCAATAATTATAAATTTTTAGTAATATATTATTAAATGATAAAAATTCTTTATAGTTAGCATTTTTGTTTTAAAAGTTTTAAATTATTTGGATCTTGAAAATTAAACCACATATCAGTTTTGTGCGACACTAATTATGAAGATTTGTTGATTATCAATATTTGTTTTTTTTCGATTTTGGACTAACTTTTACCTAATCACAGTTATAATATGTTTTACAATAGTTCGCTTTTAGATATAATGAATCTGAGTTTGTATATTTTTGTTACAAATTGAGTGTATATTGTGTTTTTTGTTTAGATTTTCATTTATCGTTATTGAGTCGGCAACGGCTTTCGACAATCGGCGAAGATTCGACCTCAGTCTGAAATTCCACCATGAGAATAGTCCATATACTGACGCCACCGACTCCAACTTCGCATTTCGGGGCTTTGTATACTCATAACCTGTTTGCACAATTTCATGCTTTATACTCATAACCTTTTTGCCCAAATTCATGTGTTGTTGCTTTAGCGTGTAAACTATAGTCTACAATACATTAAGAATAATAATTCTATATTTTTTAGCTTTATAAATACCTGGTGTCGTGTTTTCATCGTGTGGTCTTTTTCTTTGCACAGTGCTTGGTTTGTCAATCCATGGCGTTTTCTAGTCTTTACAAGCAAGTAAAGATTAGTACTTTGACTGCAATTTGTAGTTTTGATGCTAATGTATATAAATAACGTCTAAAATAAAATAACGTTTAATGATACACTTTAATTATATGATCAAAAATAAAATAAAGTGTAGATTTATTAACGAAAATAATTAATGTGAATCAAATAACGTCTAGATATAATATAACTTAATGTGATACACTTGAATTAATAATTTACAATAAATTAAGGGTGAAAAAGACCGAAGCATAGTTATATAATGTAATGTATTGAAAAAAATACCTGCCCAAGGCTTAGTTCGGCAAAGATGCATAATTAGCATATGCGGTTGACAATCATTGTCATATTCTTTTTCGATATCTAGAAGTCGATCAACGCAATCAGCCCAAATTGTGCAATCGATCATTTGCCGCCTAAACAAATATTTAAATAAATGTTGGACATGATTTTCACAATAAACTAAAATAGTTCAATAATAAAAATTCTTACTCTAGATTATAACAAAAAAACACAATTATCTTTGTTCGAATGTTGTCGACTCTCGACTCTTTCATTTGAAAGACTCCAATTTCGACCACAAGACCAATCATATCTATTAAAAAAATGATAAAATTATTATTTATTTAATTTAAAATATATTTAATTTAAAACATATAAGTATTCGTACTTTAAATCAAAATAATAATTGATAGAATTAGAGATTACCAAAGAGCACAGTTTGATCTCGACGGACACCAAAACAGAGAGTACCTAAGCTTCTAAAATCAAATCGAAAATTCGTGATGTCACCGTTCAACCTAACAAAACTTGAAAAACATGTCATACCGTGGATTTCAATTTTGAATTCACCAACTGCGAATCGAAATGAACCAAAGTTGTTCTCCACTTGGTATTTTTTAATTCCATAAACATCTTCTTCCTTGATTTTGTCGATCCATTTCTTCATATGAGCAGCTCGTAGGATGCTGAGTTATACGTAATGCCTATAATATGAAGGTAAGGTAAGCATAAGTACATAAATTATTTAATTGCAAAGAGTAATATAAATTTATATAAACAAATACGAATTAAACCGAAACAACCTCTTCATCGTGGAATAGGATTTCCACGAAATTCTTATACTCATCCTCAAATTTGTGTGAAATAATTCTAGTCACACGGAGCTTCATTGGTAGTTTTTTTGTTCTCGTAACATCTTTGGTCATACCAAATTCGCATATCGTCATGTTTAATTAATTTGTATACTAAATAGCAAAAATCGAGAAAATGATGAGTAAATAGCATGAGTGAACAATGAATTTATAAGAGATGGCCAAAGTATATTTTAGTTTGATTCCATAGATAAGTAATATGAAAATATCTTAAGAAAGGCAATAATTTTAAAGTGATTCAATAGAATATTACAATTGATATGAAATATGTAGTAATGCTACAATTGGCTCCCATTTGCCACAATATTTCGTTTATTTGTACATCTGTCCATTAATCCAAACGTATTACATTCTATATGGTCACATTGAAATACAAATAGAAATCAAAATAAATATCCACACTTTCAATTGTATTCAGATAAACTGCTCTCCGCGACGCCACGGCGACAGCCGTCTCCAGTCCGAGTCGCTCATCGCCCACAGCTCGTCTGCCCCTCCCCGGTGTAGTGCTTCGCCGCCGTGTCGGTCGACTATGTCCGGTGGGCTTCAGGCGGGTCTCTCGTGGCGTCGGGTGGCTGGCTCCAGGCGGCTCTTTTGAGTTCGTCGGGGTCGAGGTTAGTCTTCTTCTCCCTTGTTTTCTGTTCTTCCATGGGCTTGGAAGTCGGATCGGGTTGGGCTGCTGGGCTTTGGGAGGTGTTGGTGGTTGCAGTCCTGGATGTTGCGAGGGAAGTGGAGAAGCTGCCTCCGGTTGCTGGAACGGGGTGGTCCGCCTGGGTAGAGAATTTGGTCGAGGTGTGGTTTCAACTAGCCGGGTTAGCCACCTCTGGAGTTTTTGGAGCTATATTTGGGCTGGGTTCCTATTCGTGTGGCCGTTTATCCCTGGGTGTTGTGTCTGTGGCTTCGCAGTTAGTTGCCGGTTGGAGGAAGGGTTTATTCTTGTATTGTATTTTCCTTTTATGTTGTGTTGTTTTAGGTTGGTTATTGTGTCAGTTCTATTCTCCTTGTAGGAGCTTTGAGTCTTCTTTGTAGAAGTTTTAGTCTTCTTTGTAGAAGTTTTAGTCTCCTTGGTAGGAGCTTTGAGTCTTCTGTGTAGTAGTTTTATTCTCTTTTGTGGGGGTTGTTGTGAGTTTTAGGTTGGCTTTGTTCAGGATGCACTCATGTGTGTACTCCTCCTAGATTCGGCTTGATAGCTGTTGGGCTTATTCTAGCTGATGTCTAGATGTAATCGTGTTTTTTTGTTATAAAATCTATCGTTTCGAAAAAAAAGAATAAGGTATACTGGGACATGCGAATCATACCGAAAATAATGTACATTTTTTATTCTTTTCAAATTCGAATTTTCAAACAGTTACCGTCTATTCTCAAATTATTTACTAATAAAAGTAAATACGATTTATTTAGGCAGAAATTCAGTTACTATTTCAAGTAAATGCCAAACTTTTTTTTTTATTTAGGCTAAAATGCATTTTTGGTCCTCACTTTTGGATGTCCGTGCAATTTTAGTCCTTTTCTATAGATATGTGGCACATTTAGTCCCACAATTAAATTTTTTGGCGCAATTTTAGTCCTTCTCACGTCAATTTTGGGGATTTTTGGCCGGAAATTGTACGTGCCGCCCACGTGACTCATCTTCAGCCGATTAATGTCGACCTGGCCCGATTCTTCCGCACGTGTCCTTGCAACCTGCTCGACATGGAAAATAAAAACTTTAAATAATAAAAAAAAGAGATGGCAAAGTAAAATTGCCACCTTGGACGAAATTGGAGGGAAAATGGACGGTCACTACTAAGAAGAAAGAGAAAACAACCAGACGGTTCATTTTATTTTTTTTTTTATTACAGAAAACCTTTCCTCTAATTCCATCCCAAATTTATGCAAAATCCAAAATTATAGATGTTCCTGAGTTTAATCTATGGAGAAGCCGAGAATCAAAATCATATCAAAAAGTTACTGGGATTCCCCCAATCCAAGTTACGGTATGTTAATCGATTTTTTTTCAAAACCCTAGTTAGTTTTTAGGGTTCTTTATTATGAGGTTGAAATCATGTCCCTTTCTCCGATTTTAGAGTTGTTTATTCCAAATTAGTTGGCCCCATGTGCTATTATGTCTCTTTGTGTGGTTTGAAAATGGTCCCCCCACCTGTTTTTGTTATTATATTAGGTGAGTTATTTATTGTCTAATTTTTTTTCTTTCTATATGCATAGATCGAAGTGCGGACCTAATGACGTCATCTTGTGGTGTGGCGGTAAATTCCAAAAGTCAGACTTTGGAGTGTATGAAGGTGGCCATAAAATGGTGTTTGATTTTGTACCTGCTAATGAAATGTCTGAAAAGAAACTAAAAATGTTTTCCGCAAAATTTGGTGTGGTTGGTGATAGGAAATATTTCATACAGGTTGGGTTGAATCTAATATGTCACATCCCCCACACCGGTTAGGACGGGACGCAACGCCAAGCAGTAACAAGCAATAAATAACAAGAAGAATAAAAATTAACAATTCAAACTTAGTCCCGTGATAATAAGTCTGATAGTTGGAATACAAGTCATACAACATGGTCTGAATAATCTATATATATTGAAAGAAGTAAGTAATTAATTCATTTGAGGAAAGTTTCAAAATTTTGGTCAAAATTGTTTTGACTTTCCATTTGTAGAAATTGTTAATAAAATCTGAAAATAAATTAATTTTTCGTAAATGTGCCTTAATTTTCAAACCAAATCCACGCCTTACTTATCGCTTAATTATCTAACCAATTCGAATATACGGTTTTTTAGGTAATTTGCTGTTTATTAGGGAATGTGTTTTAATTTTCATAAATAAATCCAATCCTTAATTATCGCTATACAGAGAAACAAACCTAATCTACATAGTATCCTAACAAACTGATTCCTTTTTTTCCGTTCAGATAACCAGAAAAACACAATATAAAACGCTATACAGTGAGACATTATTTTTTCACCTCATCAACACGTACACTACAATATCATAGCACACCAGCAAAACAAATTTTTCCGTTCAATTCCAATAAATATTGCGGGGGCGATTTCCAGATCTTTGTTCGATGTGTAAGAGCGAAGGAATTTGGTGGCCACGAAAAGCTCTCGAATTTCTCCATCTCCTTCATCGCCCTCGAAAGAATTGAGATTTCAGTAAGGAACCTTTCTTGCTCGCGCCAGATCGAGTTAGCCAAATTACTGGAAGAGTGCCTCAAGGACGAAAGAATGAAGGTGACATGTGAAAGCATTTTGATCAGATGTGACCATAATCAGAAAAAAAAAATAGCAGTAGTTTTTTTCTTGCTGTGATGCATATGTTTTTTTTTTATTTTTATTTTTTACTTAGTTTTTGTTTTGTTTTTGTTTAATTTATTTGTATATAAATTTTGTTTGTGTTCTTTTGTGAGATTATAGAATTGTGTGGTCGTGAAATAAAGGACTTGGGAATTTGTTTTAAACCGTGTGAGCAATTAAATCACAAATATGTTATCAACTATAGTCAAAGCTAATCCATTCATCATAATCACGACCTAAAAATTTGATTTTTTTAACATATTTAAATTAATCAACAATATAAAGTTTGACTAATATAAACGCTTATCCATATAAACTAAAATTCTTAAGAGATACACTAAATCAATCAGACTTTTTTTACACATATCTAACAATATCCAATAAGCATATATCATAAATTTGAAAAAGACGTTTTTCTTTTAAAATGTATAAAACCTATATATTAAAACTATGTTATTTTATATCAACATTGTCTACTTTTAAAAGAACGAAATAAAACATTATTATTATTATTGTTGGGAACAAAATAACTAAATTCGAAACAAAAATTGAAGATACTACCTTTTATGAACTCAAAAACACAAATCTTAGAATTTTAACAATCAAGTTTCAAATGATTTTCGAGGAAAAAAATGAAAACAGAAGAATAAACAAAAACATAAGATTACTTTTCTTTCCCAAAACGAAAGAAGAAAACTATATTAAAAAACAGGCGAACAATGTTCGAATACAATGAGACAAGACAACTCTCAAAATAAAAAACTCAGAGACACGCCAAAGGCGGTCTAGAATCACAACTAACAAAATCCAACCAACTAAGACAAATAAAGTAACCCCTAACCACTGCTACAAAGCCTAGCTTAGGGGTACAATCACATAACCGACAACAACCAAAACAACCAAAAGCTACACTAACAAACAGCAGAAACAAATTGAAGCCAATCAGAGTGAGAAATCTGCACCAATACATGCTCTGGGATTAAAGACTTTTGAAAAATCCAGAGGTTCAGGGACTTCCAAAACCACCAAAGCATGTAAGTAGAAAGTTAGATTCTAGCTTCGGCCACCTCGAGTGATCCAGGGAACACACTTGGTACCACCAGTCTGCAAAGGAGTCTGTCCTGCCTCTTAAGCCTTCCCACTGAACAGGGCTAAGATCC
>CACSLK010007878.1:27791-39252 GCA_902706635.1 Striga hermonthica | reverse complement strand
AAAAGATATGTTTTACAGATTCTATCAATTCCATTTTGATTTGGCCATCATGTTTCGGTCAAAGTACATATGTTTGCAGTTTATTTATTTATGCAATCATACTACCTGTCTTGCATTGAGATAGTGCTCGAAGTGTTCCGAACAGAAAGATCACCTATCGGTTCCTTGTATGACTAAAATATTCGTTCACAGTTTAGACATGCAGTGAGACCCTTCTTGGAAAATGGTTGTAGTGTATTCTTGATCTAGTCGGTCTTTGACTAGAGAACTACACTAGCACTTATGGTAAGTGTTGAACAGGACCACAGAAGGATAAGATTATGAGACTCACTTATCTTTGTTGTAATCTAGACCTTCGGTGATAAATGCCATCTCGTAAGTTGTATGATAATATAAAATAGGCATGTATATTCCTTTCTTGTTTATTTTATTTACCAATGGTGATTCCTATTCTGTTAGAATGACATACTCGGTACTTTGGTAAATGAGGGTGTTTATACGATGTGCTACTATAAATTTCTTACGGCCACTATGTTCCAGTGCGCTAGATTGATGATGTCCCCGAAATGAGCTCACGAAGAAACATTATGTTAAACCCTGCAGTTGAATGATTGTCCGACGTAATGGTTAATGAACTGAATGGTACTAATTTCGGAAATGAATAAGAAGTTGATTAATTACTTTTTCAGAAATTTAATTAATCGACGAACGTTATATCTTAAACATAGGGAGGTAAATCGATCAATCAGATTAATATTATTTAATTAGTGGAGGTTCGAATTTATTAAATAATTAGGATCTAAATGGAGAGAGAAATAGTATTATCTAGTGGGATGATTTATTATTTAATTCTATTTGGATTAAAGAATTAATTTTATTTCATAATTAATATTCCATTAGGAAGGGAATATTCCTTCTAGAATATACCTACGGTTAGGAGACTATGGAGTCTCTAGAAGGTAATTATTAGTAGCAGGAATTCCAACCTAGATGGGAAAAGCTTGCGGACTAGAATTAGGATTCCTTAGCCTAATAGGATAAGCCAATATTTAGCACCTCCTTTAGCTTCCTAATGGAGCCTATAAATACATCATGTCCCAACCTCTTGAAGCACAATAATGCTGGCCAATTTTTCTTCTACATACAAGAGAGAAATTGCATTCTTCGAGAGTCAGGGAGATTCGATTAATTGCTCCACCAAGATTAATCGAAGGAGGTGTTTTAGGTAATCTATTAGAAGGCTTTTGGGTAATATTTATTCGAACCTTCTATCTCTATTTTCCGGCCACCATCCACCGTCGACAGCCACCATCTGCCACCTCCGACCACCGTCGAAAATCGCCACCAACGCGAGTTGCCGCCCAGATCTGCCGGAGATCGCCCGTGCTCAGGCCAGCGCAGCCGAGCAGCCCCTACCAGCAGCCGCGCATCGGCAGGCCCAGGCGCTCGTTCCCAGCGCAACACAACGACGTTTTGCAACGCACCGCGAGTCCCCAGCGTCGCCTGACTGCTCGCTTCCCGCACTTGTTGTCCGTCGAGTTCGCGCTTCGTCCCTGCGCGCGACAAGAAAGCACATCAATTCCGCGCGCGCCCAGGTTACTTGCCGAGCACGCCCGCCTGTGTCAAGACGCCAACCCCTAGTCCACCTTGGATTAGGAGTTCTGCATGCACGCGCGCGACGCCCCAGCGAGTCCTAGCGCATGTCTGAGTATCCTCCGTCATCCGCGCATCACGTACACGACGAGCATCACCCGTGACCAGCGTCCAGCCCGAGTAAGCCAGTGTCTGCGACCAGCCCAGCTGCTCCTGTCCGCGACCTGCCAGTGACCGTGACCCGCGACCAAGCCACTGCGAGTCCCGACCCGACACCGAGACCATCTGAGATTGATTCCATGATTCGTGCAAAACTCGATTAGGATCAAGTAAAGGCCAAATACGTCAGCCCATCGGATTGTACTGTTCAGATGAATTTCATCAACGGTAATCAGATTCGTTTCTGAGTCGGCAAAAATTTTAAATGGTAATGTTCATATCCTAACTATAGATTCCGCTGCATTAGGATTTATTTTGATAAGTTCAATACTGTGCACGTTGTTGACATTCCTAATAGAACCCAACAACTGGTATCAGAGCCCAGGATTAACTCAACTTTGTGCACAGTTTGAATTAGGACTTGTCTGTCTACATGAATTATATGCGTACGCACGCAGCGACATAATAGATTAAAAATTTCAATAAGTTTTTGCAGTTGATTATGAATCCGACTATTATGGCCCGTATGTATAGATTTTAATTCATGTTTGAATGTATGCTGTTTTATAAGTCTCAGACATGTCGAGGAGTTTATGGGTTGGTGAATGATTGTAATAAATTATTCGCGCAGTGGGACACTGCAAAGTTTACTGCTTTCATAGAAAACTCATGTACACTCCTGCGCGGGTCATAGGATGAATTGTGTAATTGTTCTTTTATAGTATCATTATTGATCCGGCGGACGTGGACCAACCTTGACGGGGCGAGACGATAAACACGTACACGGACGCCATGATGATGATCCAATTGTGACTTTCCCGGAGATGACTAGTTCAACATGGAGAGTGGGTGTAGTACCCCGTTTGAATAAGGATTATTTGAGATTACAATTTATTATCTTTATTAGTGTTATTATTATTTGTTATTATTTAATGCCTAATTGCTAATTATTTGTTTAATTGTTTGATATTTACTAATAAATATTATTGTTATTTATAGATGCTAAATTACTACTGATGGTCTATATGGATTGTGATTATTATTATTATTAATATTTATGTTAAATGTCTAATTTGCCTAATTGATAAAATGTATTTAAAATGTTTATTATTAACAAATATTATTATTATTATGTGTATTATATATATATATATATATTAATTTTTTATTTATTTTATCGAACCGTGCGATCGAACCGAGCCCGAAATATCGCAAGTATTAAATCAAAGATTAAACCGGTCCGCATGCACCATCCATAACCGGTCTATTTTTTTTTTCTCTTTTGATGATTATTTGAATTACTAACTTAATTAAGGAAATTAATTCTTCATTAATCTTATCTTTATGGCCTTAACTTAATGTTCTTATCCGTTGAAAACGGAAATATCTCTCCCTTCTCTATATTGCTCACCGATCCCTCCTCTCGCTCTCATTTCTCCCTGCTACCTCTCTCGCTAAATATCTCTTCCTCACCACCATATAATCGCTGGCCATCCTCAACTTCCTGCAGCACGTCACCATCATCATCGCCACCCCCTCAAGCAGGTTCGTTGTAGCACCTCCGTGATCAGCCCTTGCTATTCGCGCACAGGTCCTTGAGAGCGAGCCCTCCTTTGACGTCCTTCCGTTCGCGAGCAGCGACGTATTCGAGGAGTTCCGTGATTTCGAGGCTTCAGCTCCTCCTTCTGTCCATCCGTCTGTTCAGTCGTTTGTACAACCCGTTTTTCTGATATTCCCGAAGACGGGTATCCTTTTCGAGACCCTCTCTATGATTGTCGTTCAGAATAATATTATTTCGTTTATTTTTGCTCGCGTTGAATTGTTTCTTTGGGTTCTGAATTCGGTTTATTTGTTGATTTGTATGTTCGTTAACTATTTTGAATGTTCGTGAATTTTTTGGGATGATTGGAACTCTCGATTCCGTAAAAGTTAGTACTGTTATGTTGCTGGGATAAATGTGTATAAGTACGGAGTCTCGTTTTCTTATTTCGAGCCTTCGTTAGGTTGTTCGGGTCGTTCGATCCCAATCGTTCATTTTGCATTATTTTTGGTCGTTTCGTTTTCCCGATCAAGCCTGGTTTCGATAAATATATTTTCGACCTCTGGATACTTGGTTTATAATTTGATAGTTTCGCTAAATTGCTCAGATTTCCGTCGTGCTCAAAATCGCTATTTTAAAAACCTGTTCGGTGAGTTCTCTGTTAAGTATTCTGTTCATCCAGAATCATAATTTGCAGACTTCGTTTTATTTTAAATTTTTCCTTAAAGTTATTGTCTAGATGTTTGGCGCAGCGGTGCGGTATGCTAAGTTCTGTCCGTGGCGTCCTGGGTTCGAACCCTGCCCTTGCGTTTTTTTCTTTAACTACTCCCTAGCTACAGCTTGCGGGCCGCGTTTGGCCCGATTCTGGCCCGCGAGCGGCCCATCTCCCTCAGCCATCCTTCAGCCCGCGCGGAAGCCCGCGAGCCCGCGCTATCCAACTGTTAGCAAACCCAATTTTGGTCCATTTTTTTGTGCCATTTTGGGCTCAATTCGTGTGTGTGAGACCCAATTGGGGGCAGTCTTTGACCAGTGTTTTGGCTGTTCGGCCCAATTCGGTTTTTAACCCTATTTTGATTTCTGGAAGCCCGTTTTTCGTACAGTTTTCAATTATAAAAATTATTTTCAAATGAGAAAATTTTGGAAAAATTATTTTAAGTCCAAAGACTCTAATTTAATTCTCCGAGTCCTATTTTTAAAATGAGAGAGTTCCAAGTCCACGAAAAATCCGATTAAAACCCTTAAGTCTTAATTTTTATTAAGTATGGGTTTTATGTTAAATTCGAGTAGTGAGATAGATTATTGATAAATTACCTCGCTTAAATGTAGGTGTTTGAGGAGTCGAGCCTCATCCTACGTATTTGCTTTTGTGTGCAATTTTCTACGAAATTTCCAGGTGGGTTTAATTTGGAAAATTTCTATGCCTTAAATGTTATTACTGTTTTTCTTGTGGTATGATCAAGGTATGCATATGAATCATGTAGTCTTCGGTGTGAGCTATACCATCCACCGAACGGTTATCCCCGTAGCTATAGAACGCACCTTCAGGTAGTCTCCTTTATTATTGTTGGCAGTTAGGGCGTGAGCTTTGGCTGGTGATCCTCGTATGTAAGGCCAAGGCGTGAGTTTTGGCATTCGGGGTGGATTATTGCTCCTGCTGGCCGGACACTCATTGTAAGGCCTTATATAAGGAGTTCGGTATATAGTTCGACAGTAGTCTATTGTTATAGGTGTGCACATGAGACTCTTATTAATTATTGATAGGAGATGGGATAGTTTATTGCTTTGTATACATGCTGAGACCATACCTTTTGAATATTGATTACTATTGATTATTGACGTTAACATTTATCGCATAGCGGTGAGCACTAATCTTTCCTTTTGTGCTCATCCCCACCTGCTCTTCATGGATGCAGGTTAATGTTGCGGGCACGACCGAGAGAAGCGAGTGTGGTCAAAATAAATTGTTACTGCTTCCGCTTGAAACTGAAATATTGCTATTATTGTTTGATCGATTTCAGGATTATTGTTAGGGAATGGTTTCCCTGGGATTTTATGAGTATTGATTATTGAACTAAGTTTTGGATTATTGATTATTGATAAACGAATAAAGAGAATTGAATACTGATGATTGGTTGAATCTGATATTGTTTCGAAAATGAGTGGCGCCTCAAGTGTTTTTGATCGAAAAATTTATCTTGAAATTTGGCAAATAAAAGTGGGGTGTTATAGTGGGAGTCACTGCGAAATGGGAGTTCCAATACCTGAATCGGAGGACACATATAACAAAGGACATAATTGTGTTTCTCCATAACATTGGAGATTTATTAAATGGCCATGATAGTTGGATTATAATTCATAGTTTGTTATTGTCTATTAATCATACATGATCTTATGGGATTTGTTTGCTTATGTGCAAATTGATTTATTTAAGAGCATGTTTAAGAAAATTTGGTAAAACATAAATTATATTAAGTGTGTAATGGGTTGAAATAAATAGCATCCAAGGCCTCCATTATAGGTTTGTCAGTGAAGTGACTTAAATCGAGCCCAAAGGACGTTTTATTTTCACAGTTCGCAAGGACAAATCTCCTTCGGGATGGTTATAGTGAGCTATTTCAAAAGCGTACGGGTCACCCAAAGGTGGACGTTTAATTTTGGTAGTAAACTTAGTACAAATTAATAGGTTACACTTAAAGTGAAAATAATTACGACATTCTTAAAAGAAAAGGTTGTTTTTATCCTTTTTAAAGTTTATTGCGCTAGCAAAAAAATGGACCGACTATTAGTTAAGTATTGTTTGACAGTATGTTAACTAATGGGATTTATCACTCCTCTTGCGATAGTTTGAATCGTTGACGTCCACACTCAGTGGCCTGCGGGGATTCGGTGTTTTGAGGTGTTGGCGAATTTATTTGAATATTGCTATATGGGATCAATATTTGATGTTAAATTCAAAACTACTTGACTGAGTAAAGACTATGTTTGCATGATCCCAGGAATTCAAAATGTCTTTCAATCTGTTGTCTGTAATTCTAAAAAAACAAACTTGTTGGTCCCAATTACATTGACTGTGTTAACTGCTGAGGTGTACAAATTTGCTATTATTGAGGCTTGTCCGGATGTGCCCACTGATAATGCACCAGATCAAGAGAAAAATGTGTATGCTCGGTGGAAAAAGACTGACGAGATGGCGAAGTGTTACATCTTGGCATCTTTGTCAAATGTACTTCAACATCAACATCAGTCTATGAACACTGCAACAGAGATACTCCTCAATCTCAAGGAGTTGTTTGGCCATCAGTCGCGGGCTGCCCGACAAGAGGCCATGAGGGTTCTGATAAACATGACCATGCATGAGGGCACTCTCGTAAGGGAACATGTTCTTGCTATGATTGCCCAGCTGAATGAGCTGGAGGTTCTTGGGGCTTTTATTCACGGGGAAACCAAGGTTGATATAGTGCTTCAGTCTTTGCCGAAGAGATTTGAGTCATTTCGGTTGAATTACAACATGAATAAGATGTTAATGACTCTACCGGAACTTATCTCCGAACGTCAGTCGGGAGAGGGCATGTTTTGTCAGAAATCCCAAGCTATGGTCGCTCAGCGGGGTGAAGCTTCTACTTTTAAGGCTCCTAAGGCAAGTGCCACATATGTCGGCAGAAAGGACACTGGAAAGAAAACTGTCTCCTCAAGAAGTTCGATCAAGGTACATCTTTTTCTTTAGTCGTTGAAACATGTTTAGCAGTGTTATCTACCAAAACCTGGTGTGTAGATACAAGAGCCACTGATCATGTCTGCAATTCAATGCAAGGGTTCCAGGAAACCAAACGGCATAGGGAAGGAGAAGCTACCATCTACTTGGGCGATGCTAGTAGAGCGTCAGCAGTTGTAATGGGAGATGTCTATTTAGATTTTGGTTTAGATAGGATTGTGGTTTTGAAGGATTGTCTTTATGTTCCCAGCTTTAGAAAGAATTTGATTTCAGTTTCTATGTTCTTCATGAACGGTTTTTCTGCTACTTTCGATAATAAAGTTGTTATTCTTTTTTACTAAAATTTCATATGTGATGGTCCATTAGTAGACAATCTATATATTCTAGAACCAAAGTCATCTCCACTGCAACAGAAACAATTACTTAATTCATCATCTAATCTAAATAAGAGAAAGGAACCTTCGAAAATGAACGGAACATATCTTTGGCATCTAAGACTTGGTCATATAAACCTTAGGAGGATTCAAAGGTTGGTGGCAGACGGGCCCTTGGGGTCGTTAGAAGTCGAGGCCTTCCCAACTTGTGAGTCTTTCCTGGAAGGCAACATGACCAAGAGGGTTTTTAAGTCTAATGGGCGAAGACGGTCGACACTAGATGAATGATGTCAATACTGAGGTCGCTCAGAATATCGTTCAAGGCCGCGAGTAGCAGAAAATAGAGGTCGAGCAGGATTCTAGCGCGGTAGACCCATATGCAGCCTGGCGGAGAGCAACGAATACGTTCGCCCACATAGGGAGCGAATATCCTGAGCTCTGGGCCAAAGCTGACTGTAATTTGATACTTGAACACCAAGTATCCAGAGTTGCGCGTAAATTGAATAGACAGACATAATGAAAATTCAAACAATTGCGGAAGCAGCTTTTCACTGAAAATTGAATCTTCAGGAGAGCGCCCCACTCTCCCTTCAGATCTCTTTCATTAATGTGAACAACTCATACATCATCCAAGGGTTTACACTATAGACTCCTCCTACACTCTACTTGAATGATGATTCACACAAGTACTTATCCGACCACAACTCCCTTGTGGATTTTCTAGTTTGAATCCCTCAAACTATAAGAACGAACCTCCGAACGTTCTTTTACAAAATGTTCTGGATATCACTCTTTTTAATCACCGAAAGAAAAATAACTAACAAAAAGATATCAAAAGTCATCCTCAACTTTGGTCTCTTCCTTATTTTATCTTCGGCATCCTTTTTGGAAAATCTTCTCATCCAAGACAAACGCATATAAGGAATGATAATCTCGTGATTCTCCTTCTTCGATTATAGAAGGTGAATCTTGCGATTCTCCTTCTCTTTAGATTATGGAAAGCGTATCTCTCCCTCAATCCCAAGGTCCAGCCATAATAAAATATAAATAATCAGTCCTTTGGACTTAATTACCTTAAGTCCAACTTGTGTTGTTCTTAGGAACAACTTCAAATACCTTAATACCAACACATTAGTTCACAAAATATCCCACAAAAGTTCAACAAACTCAAGATAATAAAGCATAAGGGAAGAAGTTCAAGCAAAACACACAAAACAGAGTTTTTAACAAAAGGCAAATGAAAGTCCTGCTGGAAGATAACTATGCAGATTCTTCCTCGTCAGATTCTTCCTCAGAATCTTCTTCAGCACCATCCTCAGTCCCTTCATCTTAGCTTGCTTCCTCTTCCTCATCCACGGTATCAGACCCAGCTTCTCCATCCTCTCCTCCTTCTGAACCTTCATCTTCTTCCACAACCTTTTCCTTTCCTTTGTCCTTAGCGGCAACAATCTTCTCTTTACCTTTTTCCTTAGCAGTAGCAGCAGCCTCCTTTGACTTCTTTTCTTCAGTAGACCCAGTCTTCTTCTCCCCCTTGGCAAGAGTTTTCTTCTCCCCCTTAGCAAGAGCTTTCTTCTTTGCAGCAACAACATCCTTCTTTTTCTCCCCCTTTTTCGATTTAGAGATCAACAGGGCACGAAACTTCAAAGCACCCAGAACCTCCTTGTAGTACCTTCGCTGATCAGCCAACTTCTTTTCAAGCCCCACGAAAACTGCCACTTGATGATTTAAAAATCCGCGAAGCTGTGATGGTACATCAGAGGCCTTAACAAGAGAAGGACGAGGCGGAGCAACCTTAATACCGGCAAGGGCAAGAGGTTTGTTAACAGGGGCATAATTATCACCAAGTCGAGGATCCATGTTCACTCCAGCCTTGAAGAGAATAGCACATATGGTAGATGGATATAACATCAATTTATGAGGCTTGGAGATTTCCGCAAAGCTTACAACAGCATCAAAGATCACATAACCAACATCAAATAAGGTACCATTCAGAATACGATAGATAACACGAGCTTGCGTAGGGGTGACAAACTACTTGTGAGTGGTAAGAGCCCAATTCGACGTTCCTATCTTCTGTAGAGCATTGGCAGGCAGAGTCAGACTTTACACAAAGATTCCCGGAGCAAGCCATTTGGTAAGTTGTCCACCGGTTAAGGTGCGAGCAACTTCATCAAGATCATCAGTCAGAGGACAAAGTGAGGAATCTTCAGCTAAACCCAGTACAGAGTCTACAACAGACGGAGAGAATTCAACCACACTATTACGCACAAACACTTTCTGAAACTTCTTTGAAGACGGATCAACGACAGATGTAGTCAGGTTCGAATAAAATTCACCAACAAGCTGGGGACAATACTTCCCAACAGACGTGACGGAGCCCTCAAGACCCACTTTCTTAAGAAGTTCAAGTAACCCAAGTTGTTCATAGTGTTCGCTATCAATCGTCCGCTCAGGACGAAACTTCATTTGAGAAAAGATGGTAGAAAAACGTGTTTCAGCCAAAGGAAAATAAAACTGACGGGAGAAAGCATTACCAACAGTAAGAGGACTGTCTGGATAATCACCATCGACTTCAGCAACGATTTTTTCTTTCTCAAGCGGAGAAAGTTCCTTGTCCGCAGCATGTTTGTTGTCTGATTTCTCAAGTTCAGCCACATAGTTGGTAACCTCACGTTCAACAGAATCAGCATCAGAATCTGAAGATGACTCTCCTCCAGATTTCGTGTGAGAAGGAGTACCAGCAGCAGGTTCAGGCACATGAACGACCTTCTTCGCCTTTTTGGTTTTGGGTGCGACAGTTTCGATGACCTTCTTGCGTTTCTTTGGAGATTTGACGACAGACGGAGAACCTTTTCCTCCTTTGTCACTGGGTTTGGTGACTTCAGGTTGAGAAGCTTTAGTCGTTGAAGATTTTTTTAGGGCTTGGAGAAACCCTAGTTGCGGATTTAACAGGAGGTTGAATGTTCTCGGTTTCCATGGTTGAAGGGGTTGGATCTGGTGGCGTATCGGAACTCTGACTTTGACGAGTTGAACGCCGAGATGGCGGAGGAACATTCTTCTTTGGTTTCACGGGGCCCTGCTTGGATTTAGGCATTGTCGAGATTTATAGATTTCTTGAAGAAGGAATATTAGAGAGTTTTTAGAAGAACAAACAAATCAGAGATTATGATTGATATGAGAGAGAAGCAAAGGTGATAAGGATGATATAGAAAACATAAATCACAGTTACCAAGGCATTTATAAGACGGTTCGGCTTTGAGAATTTGAAATTAAAAAAAAAAAATTGACCAACACGACGTAGGATATTAAAACCGTTCCCTCCAAAAAGATCACTTACCAATCTAATTGATACAGTTACCATCTATAACGCATGAAGTTGCAGACACGAATATCAGCCAAATCATGTACCAAAAATAATTTAAGGCGCAAGATCGAAATAATATATGTCATGAGAAAAACTGGATGCACATGCCTAAAATAGATACTTAACACGCAATACCCTAAAATTTTCTTTTCACGCAATATTGAAAAGATTCATTAATTGATTGACCCACAAATCTTTCCAAATCAATTTGAGGCGATCTCGACACTAACAAGATGATGAGAAAAGTAAATTCTCTTCGTACACAACTCAACCCTTATAGCTCCCACTTTTATACAACACGGAATTAATATAAGTTCGTTTATCACTTTCTCTTAGCAAAAAACAAAATTTTTGTTCGCAACTCAGCCCCAATACTTATGATGAACTTACTCCGTTCTATGAACTTCTACACCAATTCACTTACTAACATCAACTATACGCAAATGTCGAGTCCATTACTTGAGGTGTGAATCATCCCGCAAAAAGTTTTAATTTTGAACAAGCTGAGAAGATATCAGGATGGCGAACCTTATTTCACCAGAGAACATTCATTCTTAGAATGTTTACCTGTAGGTATCACACCTCGATTATTATTAGACACATAACTTGTTTCACAGGTGATCAAAGAAGCACCTCATGTGATAGTTGCCCGATGCCTATTTTCACGAGAGCAGCTCTTACAAGTATATTAAAATGGTCATCATGACGAGCTCTTACAA
>CACSLK010007878.1:0-27343 GCA_902706635.1 Striga hermonthica | reverse complement strand
ACCATACTCAGATAGAATATGTTTCATCCATACCAACTGAGAGCAGCAGCTTCCAGCGGCAATGTACTCGGCTTCAGCAGTAGAAAGGGAGATGCAGTTTTGTTTCTTGCAGAACCAACATACCAAGTTTGATCATATGTAAAAACACCTACCAGAGTTGCTTTTTCGATCATCAAGATTTCCACCCCAGTCAGCATCATAATAACCTGCAAGATGTAAGTTCATATCAGCAAAGTAGAATAGACCATACTCTGTTGTACCTTCAATGTACTTTATGATGTGCTTGACTGCTTTCATATATGATTCCTTGGGGGCAGCCTGATACCTGGCACACAATCCAACAATAAAGCAAATGTCAGGTCTACTGGCAGTGAGATATAAAAGACTACCAATCATACTTCTGTATAGAGTTTGATCAATAGATGAACCTTCATCATCTTTGGACACTTTTACATGAGTGCCCATGGGAGTTTGAGGACATTTAGCATTTTCAAGACCAAATTTTTTAAAAAGGTTTTTTGCATACTTACCCTGATGTAAGAAAATACCATCTTTACCTTGTTTTACCTGAAGTCCAAGAAAGTACGAAAGTTCACCGACGAGACTCATCTCGAATTCAGACGACATAAGTTTCACAAAGTGATTGACCAGCTTCTTTGGAAGTTGATCCAAAGATGATGTCGTCGACATAGATTTGTACAGCCAATAGGTCCTCATTCGTTCGAAGAGCAAAGAATGTCTGATCTACTCCTCCTCTCTTGAATCCCTTTTCCAGAAGGTACATGGTAAGACGTTCATACCACGCACGAGGATCTTGCTTTAATCCGTACAATGCTTTCTTAAGCCTGTAGACATGATTCGGATTCTTGAGATCTTTGAACCCTTCAGGCTGCTTCACGTAAGCCTCTTCATGTAATATCCCATTCAGAAAAGCAGACTTCACGTCCATCTGATAAACAATGAACTTCATTAGACATGTAATAGATAGGAATATGCGTACCAATTCAAGTCTATCAACAGGGGCGAAGGTTTCATCAAAATCAATCCCTTGAGTCTGAGTGTAGCCTTAAGCTACTAGTCGCGCCTTGTTTCGTGTCACATTCCCGAACTCATCAGTTTTGTTCTTGAAGATCCACTTGGTTCCAATAACATTTCCCGATGAAGGTTCAGGGACTAACTCCCAGACATCGTTTCTAGTGAATTGCTGCAGTTCCTCCTGCATGGCTAAGATACAACACTCGTATTTTAGAGCCTCCTTAGCATTCTTGGGTTCAAGGAGTGAGGTGTAGCATGCATAATGAGAGATACCCATAAGTTCTTTTATTGACGTCTTTGAGTTTCTGGTCACTCTCTCGTTTATGTCACCAATGACTTGCTCGGATGGTTGGTCATTTTGAACCCTTAAGGGAGGATCGCGCCTAAGTGACACAGAACCTTCTTGAGTTGCAGGGACAGTGTAGTCAATTGATGTTTCAGCATCTTCAACAGAAGGTTCAACTGTCTTCTTGTCTGCAGAACTCTTAAGACCCTGAGTATCCTGCAAAGCCTCAATATTTTTAAACTGATCAAAGGATACAAAAGAACTAACTTGAGAATTATTTTCATCAAAGATTACATTTATTGACTCAATCACAGTGGAGGTACTTGTGTTGTAAACACGATACGCTCGACTATTGTTAGAGTAACCAAGAAAGAATCCAATATCTGATTTTGCATCGAATTTTCCAAGTTGGACACGATCATTATAGATAAAACACTTACACTCGAAAATATGCAAGTGACTGAGGTTAGGGCTCTTACCTTTCCAGAGTTCATATGAAGTTAGACCAATACCTCGACGAAGGTACAAACGATTCACTAGGTAGCATGCTGTATTTATTTCCTCAGCCCACTATCTGGAAGAAATGTTTTTGGAGTTCAACATGACTCTGGCCATTTCTTGTAGAGTGCGATTCTTTCTTTCAACAACTCCATTTGTTGAGGAGTTTTAGGAGCCGAGAACTCGTGACTAATACTAGAGCATCACAAAATTCAGCAAACTCAAAGTTTTCAAGCTCTCTTCCATGATCGCTTCGAATACTTATTATGGGAAAACCTTTCTCAGTTTGAACCTTCAAACAAAGTGACTTAAAGGCAGAGAATGTGTCAGATTTTTCACGCAAGAAATCAACCCAAGTATATCGAGAGAAATCATCAACACACACAAAAATATACTTTTTACCTTGATAGCTTTCTACCTGAATGGGACCCATGAGATCCATGTGAAGAAGCTCTAGGATCTGTTTAGACACAATATGGTTCAGTGGCTTGTGGGATGTCCTTGTTTGCTTACCTAGTTGACAAGGTTCACAAAATGGCTGGTCCTTCATAGCAATCTTTGAACACCCCTGACTACACCTGCATTGGTTAATTTGACCAGGTGAGAGTATCCAATATGTCCTAGGCGTTGATGCCACAATTCAGGTTCGCCCACATTTGAGACAAGGCATTTTTCATTAACATCAACAAGATAACAGTTATCTGTTGAACGAGAACCCGTAAGTACACAAGAACCTTCACTGTCTTTCACATAACACTTGTCACAAGAGAAACTGACACTAAGGCCTTGATCACAGAGTTGACTCATCCTCAACAAATTTTCCTTTAGCTTATCAACAAGTAACACATCAGTTAGTTTAGGTATTCACCCAAATTTAAACAGCCAGTTCCAATAACCTTATTGCTCACTCCATCTCCAAATGTGACTTCCCCATTTGAACTGGGTTGAATGCTCATCAAGTAAGAAGGTTCACCAGTCATGTGTCTAAAGCAGCCGCTGTCCAAATACCACTTACCTTTCAGAGAGATCCTGAGGGATAGAACAGAGGCAAAACAGTTGAAGGATTTCTTAGCAACCCACACTTGATGATTTTTGGTACGGTTATTTGAGAGGGTCCTGGAATGAACCTTCACTGGAATCCCAGACTGATTCCAACCCCTAACATTTCCTGTACAAAGGTCATGCGGCATTTTATAGCATTTGGGTCTTATGTGACCAGTTACACCACAGTAATGACAGATAGGAACAAAGTTATGGTGTGTTTTAATAACAGATTTCTACTTGGGAGAATGAACCTTTAAGGGAGATTGTGGAGATGGAGGTTTACTTACAGTGCTTTTTACAAACCTGTCAAACACGTTTCTGGAAGGTCTCCCATGGAGGTTCGAGCCTTCAACTCCAGGTTTGTCACCAAATCCAAGACGGGTAGGTTTTGCATTTGAAGTTCCAGTTGAAGACTCAGGAATGTCTTCCCTACCAGTGTACCCTATTCCAGTAAGATCTCCATGTTGTCTTCCCAAGGAAAGAAGTTCATTCAGATATGCTTTTCCCTTGTTCAGTTTTCGAACAACTTCTGCAGTTCGGTTCAACTCAGCAGAGTTTGCCTTCAGTTTGCTTTCCATGCTAGCATATTCGTTCATCATCCGATCAGCTTCATTTTTCAGTAGTACAATTTCCTGGTTCCGCTCGGCAAGAATTTTCTGAGTAGAGAATTGTTCATTCCTCAAGCATTCAATGGTCTGACCCTTCTCTAGTCCGTCTTGTTTAGCAAGTTTGACACTGCTCTCAAGGATGCAAGTTCGTGCCTTAGCAGTATCTAGTTCACACTCTTTAGTAGCAGTGGAGGCGGATGCTTGTTCGTTCAGCACCCTGTTTGCTCTCGAAAGTCTAAACACTTAATTTTGAAGTTTTTGTAGAGCTTCAGATGTTTGAGTGCACTTTTCCATAGCAAGCAAGTGAACTGGATCTACACACACAATTTGATCTGATTCATCCTCAGATGCTTCAGTTTCTTTCAAACTTTCTTCAAACTTGGTCGGAGCATGAGAAGTGGTGAGACACATGAACTTCTTGACTGAGGTATGAACTGCCAGGTTGTTTGTGTGCAACGAAGGTTCGTCTGTGCCCTCTTCATCTGAATTATCCCAGGTTGCCTTCAGTGACTTATTCTTCTTCTTAAGATTAGCACACTCATACTGGAAGTGTCCAAATCCTCGACACTCCATGCATTGATCCTTCTCGACTCGTTGTGAATCGGATTTTGAGAGTGGCATACTAATTTTCTTGTCCTGCACCAAATTCTTGCTGAAACTGTTCCCTTTTTTTTCCAGCAAATTTGTTCTTGTACAGCCTTTGACTCATCTTCCCATAGTTTTGCGCGATTAAAGCTAGTGCTTCCTTCAGCTCACTATCATCTGCCAACGGACCTTCATCGTCATCGCTTTTTTTCTCTTTCCTCGATTACAACAGCTTTGAGAGCTAAGCCTTTACTTTTAACTTTGTCATAATTGTTGTTGATTTCAAAAGTTCTGAGCTCTCCAAGAAGTTCATCAACATCCAATGAGGCCACTCTTTGGAAACTTTCAAGAGCTGTGATTTTCTCTCTAAACCTGGGAACGACGGTTCTAATAATCTTTTGTACTTGACGTTTTTCAGAGATTTCTTCTCCAAGCATCATGCTTTGATTTACAAGATCACAGAATCTGGCATAGTGTACGTTGATTGTCTCTTCATCCCTCATTTTGATCTCATCAAATTCAAGAGTTACCCGTTGAAGTCTGGACGCTTTGACAGCCGTTGAACCTTAAAATTGACGCTGTAAGACCCTCCAAGCATCTTTTGCAGTTTTGCAATGAACTATCATCTTGTGTCTTGTCTGATCAACTGCCATCATAATCGCATACAAGGCACGATAGTTGGCTTCTTCTTGAAGCTTCTCAGCATCTGTCAAGTTGTCCTTGGGTTTAGAAACCGTGACTTTTGTTGTTTCTTTATCTTGATCGGGTGCTTGTTGCATGACTGGATGTTCCCAGCCATTTTCAACACTTTCCCACATGCCTTTTCCAAGCGATCTCAGAAAGATTGTCATTATAGACTTCCAATACGAGTAGTTCAAACCGTCCAATTGCGAAGGCCTGGACATCGATCCGCTTTCTTGATTCATGATTTGAGGGTAACACACGTCCTAGGATCTTTTGTAATGAAGACGAAAACCCGCTCTGGTTGTAATTTGATACTTGAACACCAAGTATCCAGAGTTGCATGTAAATTGAATAGACAGACGTAATGAAGATTCAAACAATTGCGGAAGCAGTTTTTCACTGAAAATTGAATCTTCAGGGAGCGTCCCACTCTCACTTCAGATCTCTTTCATTAATGTGAACAACTCATACATCATCTAAGGGTTTACAGTATAGACTCCCTCTACACTCTACTTGAATGATGATTCACACAACAACTTATCCGACCACAACTCCCTTGTGGATTTTCTAGTTCGAATCCCTCAAACTATAAGAACAAACCTCCAAACGTTCTTTTACAAAATGTTCTGGATATCACTCTTTTTACTCACCGAAAGAAAAATAACTAACAAAAAGATATCAAAAGTCATCCTCAACTCTGGTCTCGTCCTTCTTTTATCTTCAGCATCCTTTTTGAAAAATCTTTTCATCCAAGACAAACGCATATAAGGAATGATAATCTCGCGATTCTCCTTCTTCGATTATGGAAGGTGAATCTTGCGATTCTCCTTCTCTTTAGATTATGGAAAGTGTATCTCTCCCTCAATTCCAAGGTCCTGTCATAATAAAATATAAATAATCAGTCCTTTGGACTTAATTAAAATTAAGACTTATTCATACCAAAAATAAACTTCCCCTAAATACTTCCGTAAATATCTGGTCTCTGTGAACATCAGAAGGTTCATAGATTTACTGCCAATCTTCAGCACTTTCACTGACCATACCTCTCAGCTATACAAGATCGACATCATCGAGGATCGACGAGGTTGACCAGGCCGTCACTTTGGTAGGAGTCGCCCAAACTCACGAGGGGCGACGTCAACTCTCGAGAGGTGCCGAGGTCATAACCTCGACAGCGGCATCGGTCTCAGCGTCCGCGCTGAGACATCGGAACGTGTTCCCGACCGCGGGTGTCGCCCTGGAGAGTCTGGTCGCAAAGTTGTGATCGACGTCGGAATCATCATGGGAAGAGTCGGCGCCAGTTTCTCTCCCGTCTTCCCTGTCAACAGACTAGCTAGAATCGAGGTAAATAACTTCACGCGGGAGGTGTTAGAGTTATGTTGTAAAAGATATGTTTTACATATTCTATCAATTCCATTTTGATTTGGCCATCATGTTTCGGTCAAAGTGTTTGCAGTTTATTTATTTATGCAACCATACTCTCTGTCTTATATTGAGATAGTGTGGCTCGAAGTGTTTCGAACAGAAAGATCGCCTATCGGTTCCTTGTAAGACTAAAATATTCGTTCACAGTTTAGACAGGCAGTGAGACCCTTCTTGGAAAATGACTGTAGTGTATTCTTGATCCAGTCGGTCTTTGACTGGAGAACTACACTAGCACTTATGGTAAGTGTTGAATAAGACCACAGAAGGATAAGATTATAAGACTCACTTATCTTTGTTGTAATCTAGATCTTCGGTAATAGATGCCATCTGGTAAGCTATATGATAATATAGAATAGGCATGTATATTCGTTTCTTGTTTATTTTATTTACCAACGGTGATTCCTGTTCTGTTAGAATGACATAATCGGTACTTTGTTAAATGAGGGTGTTTATACGATGTGCTATTATAAGTTTCTTATGGCCACTATGTTCCAGTGCGTTGGATTGATGACGTCCCCGAAATGAGCTCACGAAGGAAAATTATGTTAAACCCTGCAGGTGAATGATTGTCCGACATAATGGTTAATGAACTGAATGGTACTAATTTCGGAAATGAATAAGAAGTTGATTAATTACTTTGTCAGAAATTCAATTAATCGATGAACGTTATATCTTAAACATAGGGAGGTAAATCGGTCAATCAGATTAATATAATTTAATTAGTGGAGGTTCGAATTTATTAAATAATTAGGAGCTAAATGGAGAGAACAATAATATTATCTAGTGGGATGTTTTATTATTTAATTCTATTTAGATTAAAGAATTAATATTATTCCATAATTAATATTCCATTAGGAAGAGAATATTCCTTCTAGAATATACCTAGGATTAGGAGACTATGGAGTCTCTAGAAGGTAATTATTAGTAGCAGGAATTCCAACCTAGATGGGAGAAGCTTGTGGAGTAGAATTAGGATTCCTTACCCTAATGGGATAAGCTCATATTTAGCACCTCCTTTAGGTTCCTAAAGTAGCCTATAAATACATTATGTACCAACCTCTTGAAGCACAATAATGCTGGCCGATTTTTCTTCTACATACAAGAGAGAAATTGCATTCTTCGGGAGTTAGGGAGATTCGATTAATCGCTCCACCAAGATTAATAGAAGGAGGTGTTTTAGGTAATCTATTAGAAGGCTTTTGGGTAATATTTATTCGAACCTTCTATCTCTATTTTCTGGCCACCATCCACCATCGACAGCCGCCGTCTGCTGCCGCCGACCACCGCTAAAAATTGCCACCGACGCGAGTTGCCGCCCAAATCTGTCGGAGATCACCCGTGCTCAGGCCAGCACAGCCGAGCATCCCCTGCCAGCAGAAGCACATCAGCAGGCCCAGGCGCTCGTTCCCAGCGCAACACAACGACGTCCTGCAACGCACCGCGAGTTCCCAGTGTCGTCTGACTGCTCGCTTCCCGCACTCGATGTCCGTCGAGTTCGCGCCTCGTCCCTGCGTGCGACAAGCATGCACCATCCATTCCGCGCGTGCCCAGGTTACTTGCTGAGCACGCCCGCGTGTGTCAAGACGCCAACCCCCAATCCGCCTTGGCTTAGGAGTTCCGCCTGCACACGCGCGACGCCCCAGCAAGTCCTAGCGCATGTCTGCGTGTCCTCTGTCATCCGCACATCACGTACACGACGAGCATAACCCGTGACCAGCGTCCAGCCCGAGTATGCAGTGTCCGCGACCAGCCCAGCTGCTCCTGTCCGCGACCTGCCAGCGACCGTGACCCGCGACCAAGCCACTGCGAGTCCCGACCCGACACCGAGACCATCTGAGATTGATTCCATGATTCGTGCAAAACTCGATTAGGATCAAGTAAAGGCTAAATACGTCAGTCCATCGGATTGCACTGTCCAGATGAATTTCATCAACGGTAATCAGATTTGTCTCTGAGTCGGCAAAAATTTTAAATGGTAATGTCTATATCCTAACTATAGATTCCGCTGCATTAGGATTTATTTTGATAAGTTCAATACTGTGCACGTTGTTGACATTCCTAACAGAACCCAACAACTGGTATCAGAGCCGAGGTTTAATTCAACTTTGTGCACAGTTTTAATTTGGACTTGCCTGTCTACATGAATTATATGCGTACGGACCCAACGACATAATAGATTAGAAATTTCATGAAGTTTTTGCAGTTGATTTCGAATCCGACTATTGTGGCCCGTTTGAATGGAATTTAATTCATGTTTGAATGTATGTTGTTTTATAAGCCTCAGACATTTCGAGGAGTTTTTGGGTTGGTAAATGATTATAATAAATTATTCGCGCGGTAGGACACTGCATAGTTTACTGCTTTCATAGAAAACTCGTGTACACTCCTGCGCGGGTCATAGGATGAATTGTGTAATTGTTCTTTTATAGTATGATTATTGATCCGGTGGACGTAGACCAACCTTGACGGGGCGAGACGATAAACACGTACACGGATGCCATGATGATGATCCAATTGCGACTTTCCCGGAGATGACTAGTTCAACATGGAGAGTGGGTGTAATACCCCGTTTGAAAAAGGATTATTTGAGATTACAATTTATTATCTTTATTAGTGTTATTATTATTTGTTATTATTTAATGCATAAATGTTAATTATTTGTTTAATTGTTTGATATTCACTAATAAATATTATTGTTATTTATAGATGCTAAATTACTACTGATTGTCTATATGGATTGTGATTATTATTATTATTAATATTTATGTTAAATGTCTAATTTGCCTAATTGATAAAATGTATTTAAAATGTGTATTATTAATAAATATTATTATTATGTGTATTATATATATATATATATATATATATTAATTTGTTATTTATTTTATCGAACCGTGCGATCGAACCGAGCCCTGAATATCGCAAGTATTGAATCAAAGATTACACCGGTCCGCATGCACCATCCATAACTGGTCTATTTTTTTCTCTTTTGATGATTATTTGAATTACTAACTTAACTAAGGAAATTAATTCTTCATTAATCTTATCTTTATGGCCTTAATGTTCTTATCCGTTGAAAACGGAAATATCTCTCCCTTCTCTATATTGTTCACCGATCCCTCCTCTCGCTCTCATTTCTCCCTGCTATCTCTCTCGCCAAATATCTCTCCCTCACCATCATATAATCGCTGGCCATCCTCAACTTCCCGCAGCACGTCACCATCATCATCGCCACCCCCTCAAGCAGGTTCGTTGCAGCACCTCCGTGATTAGCTCCGGCGATTCGCACGGAGGTCCTTGAGAGCGAGCCCTCCGGTTACGTCCTTCTATTCGCGAGCAGCGACGTATTCGAGGAGTTCCGTGATTTTGAGGCTTCAGTTCCTCCTTCTGTTCATCCGTCTGTTCGGCTGTTCGTACAACCCGTTTTTTCGATATTCCCGAAGACGGGTATCCTTTTGGAAACCCTCTCGATGATTTTTGTTCAAAATAATATTATTTCGTTTATTTTTGCTCGCGTTGAATCGTTTCGTTGGGTTTGGAATTCAGCTTATTTTTTGATTTGTATGTTCGTAAATTATTTCGAATGTTCCTGAATTTTCGGGGATGATTGGAACTCTCGATTCCGTAAAAGTGAGTACTGTTATGTTGTTGGGATAAATGTGTATAAGTTCGGAGTCTCGTTTTGTTATTTCGAGCCTTCGTTAGGTTGTTCGGGTCGTTCCAGCCCAGTCGTTCATTTTGCGTTATTTTTTTCGTTTCATTTTCCCGATCGAACCCAGTTTTGATAAATATATTTTCGACCTCTAAATAATTGGTTTATAATTTGATAGTTTCGTTAAATTGCTCAAATTTCCGTCGTGCTCGAAATTGCAATTTTAAAAACCTGTTCGGTGAGTTCTCTGTTGAGTATTCCGTTCTTCCAGAAACATAATTTGCAGACTTCGTTTTATTTTAAATTTTTCTTTAAAGTTATTGTCTAGATGTTTGGCGCAGCGGTGCGGTATGCTAAGTTCTGCCTGTGGCGTCCTGGGTTCGAATCCTGCCCTTGCGTTTTATTCTTTAATTACTCCCTAGCTACAGCGAGCGGCCCGTCTCCCTCAGCCATCCTTTAGCCCGCACGGAAGCCCGCGAGCCCGCGCTATCCAACTGTTAGCAAACCCAATTTTGGCCCATTTTCTTGTGCCATTTTGGGCCCAATTCGCGTGTGTGAGACCCAATTGGGGGCAGTCTTTGACCAGTGTTTTGGCTGTTCGGCCCAATTCGGTTTTAACCCTATTTTGATTTCCGAAAGCCCGTTTTTCGTACAGATTTCAATTATAAAAATTATTTTCAAATGAGAAAAATTTGGAAAAATTATTTTAAGTCCAGAGTCTCTAATTTAAATCTCCGAGTCCTCTTTTTAAAATGAGAGAGTTCCATGTCCACGAAAACTCCGATTAAAACTCTTAAGTCTTAATTATTATTAAGTACGGGTTTTACGTTAAATTCGAGTAGTGAGATAGATTATTGATAAATTACCTCGCTTAAATGTAGGTGTTTGAGGAGTCGAGCCTCATCCTACGTATTTGCTTTTGTGTGCAATTTTCTACTAAATTTCCAGGTGGGTTTAACTTGGAAAATTTCTATGCCTTAAATGTTATTACTGTTTTACTTTTGGTATGATCAAGGTATGCATGTGAATCATGTAGCCTTCGGTGTGAGCTATACCGGCCACCGAACGGTTATCCGCGTAGCTATAGAACGTACCTTCGGGTAGTCTCCTTTATTATTGTTGGCAGTCAGGGCGTGAGCCTTGGCTGGTGATCCTCGTATGTAAGGCCAAGGCGTGAGGTTTGGCATTCGGGGTGGATTATTGCTCCTGCTGGCCGAACACTCGTTGTAAGGCCTTATATAAGGCGTTCGGTATATAGTTCGGCAGTAGTCTATTGTTATAGGTGTTCACATGAGACTATTATTGATTATAGATAGGAGATGGGATAGTTTATTGCTTCGTATACATGCTGAGACCATACCTTTTGAATATTGATTACTGTTGATTATTGAGGTTAACATTTATCGCATAGCGGTGAGCAATAATGTTTCTTTTTGTGCTCATCCCCACCTGCTCTTCATGGATGCAGGTTAATGTTGTGGGCACGGCCGAGAGAAGCGAGTGTGGTCAAAATAAATTGTTACTGCTTCCGCTTGAAACTAAAATATTGGTATTATTGTTTGATCGATTTCAGGATTATTGTTAGGGAATGTTTTCCCTAGGATTTTATGAGTATTGATTATTGAACTAAGTTTTGGATTATTGATTATTGATAAACGAATAAAGAGAATTGAATATTGATGATTGGTTGAATCTGATATTGTTTCGAAAATGAGTAGCGCCTCAAGTGTTTTTGAAAATAAATTTCGAAAAATTTTTCTTGAAATTTGGCAAATAAAAGTGGGGCGTTACAGTGGGAGTCACTGTGAAATGGGAGTTCCAATACCTGAATCGGAGGGCACATATAACAAAGGACATGATTGTGTTTCTCCATAACATTGGAGATTGATTAAATGGCCATGATAGTTGGATTATAATTCATAGTTTGTAATTGCCTATTAATCATGCATGTTCCTATTGGATTTGTTTGCTTATGTGCAAATTGATTTATTTAAGAGCATGTTTAGGAAAAGTTGGTAAAACATAAATTATATTAAGTGTGTAATGGGTTGAAATAAATAGCATCCAAGGCCTCCATTATAGGTTTGTCAGTTAAGTGATTTAAATCGAGCCCAAAGGACGTTTTATTTTCACAGTTCACAAGGACAAATCTCCTTCGGGATGGTTATAGTGAGCTATTTCAAAAGCGTACAGGTCACCCAAAGGTGGACGTTTAATTTTGATAGTAAACTTAGTACAAATTAATGGGTCACACTTAAAGTGCAAATAATTACGACATTCCCAAAAGAAAAGGTTGTTTTTATTCTTTTTGAAGTTTATTGCGCTAGCAAAAAGATGGACCAACTATTAGTTAAGTATTGTTTGACAGTATGTTAACTAATGGGATTTATCACTCGTCTTGCAATAGTTTGAACCGTTGACGTCCACACTCAGTGGCCTGCGGGGATTCGGTGTTTTGAGGTGTCGGCGAATTTATTTGAAATATTGTGTTATGGGATCAATATTTGATGTTAAATTCAAAACTACTTGACTGAGTAAAGACTATGTTTGAATGATCCCAGGAATTCAAAATGTCTTTCAATCTGTTGTCCGTAATTCTAAAAAAAACAAACTTGTTTGTCCCAATTACATTGACTGGAAAATGAACTTGGATATAGTGTTAACTGCTGAGGTGTATAAATTTGCTATTATTGAGGCTTGTCCGGATGTGCCCACTGATAATGCACCAGATCAAGAGAAAAATGTGTATGCTCGGTGGAAAAAGACTGACGAGATGGCGAAGTGTTACATCTTGGCATCTTTGTCAAATGTACTTCGACATCAACATCAGTCTATGAACACTGCAACAGTGATGCTCCTCAATCTCAAGGAGCTGTTTGGCCATCAGTCGCGGGCTGCCCGACAAGAGGCCATGAGGGTTCTGATATACATGACCATGCGTGAGGGCACTCTCGTTAGGGAACATGTTCTTGCTATGGTTCCCCAGCTGAATGAGCTGGAGGTTCTTGGGGCTTTTATTCACGGGGAAACCCAGGTTGATATAGTGCTTCAGTCTTTGCCGAAGAGCTTCGAGTCATTTTGGTTGAATTACAACATGAATAAGATGTTAATGACTGTACCGGAACTTGTCTCCAAACGTCAGTCGGGAGAGGGCATGTTTTGCCAGAAATCCCAAGCTATGGTCGCCCAGCGGGGTGAAGCTTCTACTTCTAAGGCTCCTAAGGGCTAGAAGAAAAAGAAGTCCACAAAAAAGGGCAAAGTGGTCATGAACGAAGCGCAACCTCTACAGAAGGCGAAGAAGCCGAAAGGCAAGTGCCACATATGCCAGCAGAAAGGACACTGGAAAGCAAATTGTCTCCTCAAGAAGTTCGATCAAGGTACATCTTTTTCTTAAATCGTGGAAACATGTTTAGTAGTGTTATCTACCAGAACCTGGTGTGTAGATACATGAGCCACTAATCATGTCTGTAATTCAATGCAGGGGTTTCAGGAAACCAAACGGCTTAGGGAAGGAGAAGCTACCATCTACTTGGGCGATTCTAGTAGAGCGTCCACAGTTTCAATAGGAGATGTCTATTTAGATTTTGGTTTAGATGGGATTGTGGTTTTGAAGGGTGTCTTTATGTTCCCAGCTTTAGAAAAAAATTGATTTCAGTTTCTAAGTTGTTTATGAACGGTTTTTTTGCTACTTTCGATAATAAAGTTGTTATTCGTTTTGGCAAAAAGTTCATATGTGATGGTCCATTAGTATACAATCTATATATTCTAGAACCAAAGTCATCTCCACTACAGCAGAAACAATTACTTAATTCATCATCTAATCTAAATAAGAGAAAGGAACCTTCGAAAATGAACGGAACATATCTTTGGCATCTAATACTTGGTTATATAAACCTTAGAGGATTCAAAGGTTGGTGGCAGACGGGCCCTTGGGGTCGTTAGAGGTCGAGGCCTTCCCAACTTTTGAGTCTTGCCTGGAAGGCAACATGACCAAGAGGGTTTTTAAGTCTAATGGGAATAGAGTCGAAGATTTGTTAGGGCTAGTTCATTCCGATCTATGTGGTCCTAAGAACGTTCAAGAAAGAGTTGGTATCGAGTACTTCGTTACGTTTATCGATGATTACTCGAGATATGGATACCTTTTTTTTATTGCACCGTAAGTCTGAATGCTTTGAGAAACTCTTGGAGTATAAGGCAGTTGTGGAGAAGCTGTTAGGAAAAGTATCAAGTCACTACGATCAGATCGTGGTGGCGAATATCTCTCGAACAAATTTAGAAACTACTTAACGGACAATGGGATCATATCCTAGCTGACTGCGCCTTGAATACCCCAGCAGAACGATGTTGCAGAACGAAGGAATAGGACTTTTATGAAAATGGTTAGAAAAATTATGAGTTATAGTACTTTACCAGATTCGTTTTGGGGATATGCCCTAGAAACAACAGTTTACATCTGAATAGAGTACCTTCTAAATCAGTACCGTCTACACCATTGGAGTTGTGGTCTGGGCACAAACCCAGTCTAAGACATCTCAGAATTTGGGGTAGTAATCCAGCGCATGTGCTGAGAACCGATACTGATAAGTTAGAACCCAGATCAAAAGTAAGGCTGTTTGTGGGATATTCCAAGGAAATGAAAGGTGGTCTATTTTATAGTCTCGAGGACCATAAAGTAATCGTTAGCACGAATGTGAGGTTCTTGGAAGAAGACTAGGATTTAGATCATAAGCCCACTAGTAGACATGTCCTCGAGGAGATTAAGGGAGTGAGTACTTCAATACCAAGTGTACCTAATGTTACACCACAAAGTACTGCAGCACGTATCACTGGTGACGCACCTGAGCAGGTAGTACCTCGTCGTAGTGGGAGGGTTTTCCGGTAGCCTGAACGATCCATGGGTCTGGGAGAGTCTTCTGAAGCCGTCACAGACGTGCTTGAAATGGACCCATAGACCTACAATGAGGCACTCCAAGATCAGAATGCAGAGCCTTGGCAAAAAGCATGAAGTCTGAGATGGAGTCTATGGATTCCAATCAGGTCTGGGATCTTGTAGAGCCACCCGATGGCATTCATGCCATTGGATGCAAGTGGGTCTATAAGATAAAAAGAGGAGCAGATGGGAAGGTTGAGACCTTCAAGATTAGGCTTTTTGTGAAAGGGTACACTCAGAAAAAGGGGATCGATTATCAGAAAACCTTTTCGCCGGTAGCTATGCTCAAATCCATCAGGATTCTCATGGCTTTAGCCACTCATATGGATTATGAGATTTGGAAAATGGATGTTAAGACCGTTTTCCTTAACGGAAATTTGGACGAGGACCTCTATATGCAGCAACCAGAAGGGTTCATTGCAAAGGGACAAGAGCATCTGGTCTGTAAGCTGAAGAGGTCCATTTATGGACTGAAGCAGACTTCAAGGTCTTGGAACATCAATTTTGATGAGGTTGTCCTATAATATGGATTTACTCAATGTCTGGATGAGCATTGTGTGTACAAGAAAAGTGAAGAAAATGTGTTGGTATTTCTTGTGCTATACGTAGATGATATTCTTCTCATTGGAAACAGTGTGAAGATGTTGTCAAACGTAAAGGTATGGTTGCCCAAGCAGTTTGATATGAAGGATTTGGGAGAAGTAGGACATGTTCTTGGAATCAAGGTCATTCGAGACCGGGAGAAGAGAAAGTTGTGCCTATCCCAATCCACATACATAGACACTGCCCTAATGCGATTCAACATGCAGGATTCCAAGAAAGGGGATTTACTCTTTTGACATGGAATCCCTCTATCTAAGAAGATGTCCCCGAAGACTCCTCAAGAGATAGAGGACATGAAGGCAGTTCCTTATGCATCTGCAGTAAGAAGCATCATGTATGCGATGTTCTGTACGCGACCTGATATTTGTTATGCCGTAGGCATGGTAGCAAGATATCAGAGTAATCCAGAACTGGAACATTGGTCTGCGGCAAAGCATATACGCAAGTACCTACGTAGGACTAAGGAGTACATGTTGGTTTATAAGGCAGATGAATTGCTTCTGTTAGGTTATACCGATTCTGACTTTCAGGCAGACCAGGACGAAAGCAAGTCGACCTCAGGGTTTGTGTTTACTTTAGGAGGAAGAGCCATTGCATGGAGGAGTATGAAGTAGAAATGCGTGGCAGACTCAACCATGGAGGCTGAGTATGTAGCAGCCTCAAAGGCAGCGAAAGAAGCAGTTTGGTTCAGGAATTTTCTCCTCGACGTTGATGTGGTACCGAGTTTGCGCGCTGCGACTATAGTGTTTTGTGATAACAACGGAGCAGTAGCAAATTCGAAGGAGCCACGAACTCATAAAGCGAGTAAACACATAGAGAGCAAGTACCACCTTATACGAGAAATCATTGGATGAGGAGAAGTTGTTGTTTCCAAGATACAGTCAAAGGACAACCTAGTAGATCCTTTTACGAAGAGCCTACCGGCGAATCTTTGCAAGACATGTAGAAGGAATGAGAGTCAGATGTTACGGCGACATAGCAGACTAGTCTTTGAGAATTAGATTCAAAGAAATTATGGTTAGTTTATTTCAGCCATGAGCTTATTAAGCATAAGTAGGAGATTTTAGAGGTATGCTGTAAAAGCTATGTTTTGCAGATTCTATCAATTCCATTTTGATCTGGTCATCATGTTTTGGTCAAAGTATATTTGCTTGCAGTTTATTTATTTATGCAATCATACTCCTTGTCTTACATTGAGATAGTGTGGTTCGAAATGTTGCGAATGAAAAGCTCACCTATCGGTTCTTTGTAAGACTAAACTATTTGTTCATAGTCTAGACCGACAGTGAGACCCCTCTTAGAAAAAGACTGTAGTGTATTCTTGATCCAGTCGGTCTTTGATTGGAGAACTATACTAGCACTTATGATAAGTGTTGAACCGGACCACAGAAAGATAAGATTATGAGACTCACTGATCGTTGTTGTAATCAAGACCTTCGGTGATTGATGCGTTCTCTTAAGCTGTAAGATAATATAAAATAGGCATGTATATTCATTTCTTGTTTATTTGATTTACCAAGGGTGATTCCTATTCTCTTAGGATGACATATTCGGTACTTTGGTAAATGAGGGTGTTTATATGATGTGCTATTATAAATTATTTACGTCCACTATGTTCCAGTACGCTGGATTAATGACGTCCCCGAAATGAGCTTAGGAAGGAATATTATGTTAAACCCTGCAGGTGGACGATTGTCCGACATAATGGTTAATGAACTGAGTGATTTTAATTTCGAAAATGAATAAGAAGACAATTAATTACTTTGTTAGTAATTTAATTAATCGACGGACGTTATATCTTAAACATAGGGAGGTAAGTCGGTCAATTAGATTAATATTATTTAATCAGTGGAGGTTCGAATATTGAATATATTAGGAGCTAAATGGGGAGAGCAATAATATTACTCTAGTGGGATATTTTATTATTTAGTTGTATTTAGATTAAGGAATTAATTTTATTCCATAATCAATATTCCATTAGGAAGGGAATATTCGTTCTAGAATATTACCTAGGGTTAGGAGACTATAGAGTATTCTGAAAGGTAATTATTAGTAGGAGGAATTCCAACCAAGATGGGAGAGACTTTTGGAGTAGAATTAGGATTCCTTAGCCTAATGGGATAAGCTCATATTTAGCACCTTCTTTAGGTCCCTAATGAAGTCTATAAATACATCATGTCCCAACTTCTTGAAGCACAAGAATGCTGGTCGATTTTTCTTCTACATACAAGAGAGAAATTGCATTCTTCGAGAGTTATGGAGATTCGATTAATCGCTCCACCAAGATTAATCGAAGTAGGTGTTTTAGATAATATTAGAAGGCTTTTGGGTAATATTTATTGGAAACTTCTATCTCTATTTTCCGGCCATCGTCCACCGTCGACAGCCGCCGTTCGCTGCCGAAAATCGCTGCCGACGCGAGTCGCCGCCTAGATCCGCCAGAGATCGCCCGTGCCCAGCCCAGCACAGCCGAGCAGCCCCTGCCAGCAACCGCGCATCGCCAGGCCCAGGCGCTCGTTCCCAGCGCGACACAGCGACATCCAGCAACGCACCGCAGGTTCCCAGCGTCGCCTGACTGCTCGCTTCCCACACCCACTGTCCGTCGAGTTCGCGCCTTGCCCCCGTGCGACAAGCACTCACCATCTATTCCGCGCGCGCCAGGTTATTTGCCGAGCACGCTCGCGTGTGTCCAGACGCCAGCGCCTAGTCCGCCTCAGTTTAGGAGTTCCGCCTGCACGCGCGCGATGCCCCAGCAAGTCCCAGCGCCCGTCTGCGTGTCCTCGGTCATCCGCGCGTCACCTACACGACGCGCATCACCCACGACCAGCGTCCAGCCTGAGTCTGCCAGTGTCTGCGACCATCCCAGCTGCTCTCGTCCGCGACCTGCCAGCGACCGTGACCCGCGACCGAGCCGCTGCGAGTCCCGATCCGACATCGAGACCATCCGACCTTGATTTCGTGATTCGTGCAATGACTCAATTAGGATCGAGTAAAGGCTAAATCCGTCAGCCCATCGGATTGTGGTGTTCAGACGAACTTCATCAACGGTAATCAGATTCGTCTCTGAGTCGGCAAAAATTTTAAAAGGTGATGTCCATATCCTAACTATAGATTCTGTTGCGTTAGGATTTATTTTGATAAGTTCAATATTGTGCACGTTGTTGAACCTCCTCCCCTTCACCGCGACCGGGAATCGTGGCTACTGCCGACGAGGTCATCCTAAAGGCCGATATCGGCGTAGCCTCTAGCAACACCGTGTTGCCGCCGTCGGAGAGTAAACCACCAGTTTCCTCGCTCTGGTCGCTGTCGTGTCCCCGGAGATACCCGCATTATCGCTGGGATATCCAGAGTCCGCATTCAAAATTTGAACGAGTGTAACGGTTTGAATCGAACGGACGCAATTAATGCCACCGGATTGTGCGGCTAAGAAGTAGCCGCGTGCGCACCAATTGATAAAACGATGCGCCTTTTCGAGGACCGAAAATAAAGTACCATTGATATTCTGCATTAAATGCCCATCTTTTCAAATCACGTCATTAATGCACGACCATGTTAGTAATTTTTCCAAGTTAAGCAGGGGCGCCAACCTCGCGAATGAAAAGACTGAAATTAGACCCGACAAACTCAGGTCATATCCTGAGGTGACGACCTTAGAAGAGATTTCGAAGACCACCCATCCAAGATCAAGGGCCTGTTTGTTGTTATCCGAGTTAGCCAGAAGCGAATCAGGAAGAGACGACCTCTAAACCGGACCATAATCTCGGATGATTTGCGAAGCGCCAAGTTGAACGAAAAGTTAGAATAACCTGGATGATAACTGACGTCATCCCCGAGGTCAGCACCTTGATCATCGAGTGACGGGGCCGACCTTCTCAGGAGTCGATTTGATAAATAGACTCCCAAAGACCGTGGGATGAACAAATGTTCAAGAGTCGATCTGAAGACTTACAATGACCGACTCCCGAATGGATGCGGTACTTGAAAATGATATAATAATGCCACTTGGCAGCTGATGATTGCTGATGGGATGTGCCAGCCTAGTCTACCATCCTATAGGACCTAGCCCGACAGGAAGGCCTGCCAACATTCAGTGCTCCCCATGTGTGCATTAAATGATTGAAGAAACCTCAAATCACATTGAATCTGTCAGAACGTCATCAACCTTCTTTGCAATAGCATTGTACGACAAGACCGGTTAACAGTACCTAAACAGTACCGAATTTGGGGATGCTATAAATAGAAGACCCAATTCATTTATTATGGGTTGTTGAATTGTTCAACTACTACTTCCTCTTTCTATGATCTGTAATAAATTTTCATAATTATTTCCAACTGTAAACAAGGTGCCGACCTCATCGACAGGAGTCGACCTCGTAATTAAGTAATAAAATCCCCTTTAATCGTATATCTTCCTTATCTTCCCATTTTCATCCTTATAAAGTTTAATCTTAACCATTGATCATATTCGTCCATCAACAGATATTCATTATAATAAACTACAAAATTGATGTTCTATAATTCATGTTGATAATATTTTGGTCAAGATAATCATAAAAACATATTTTAAGTTCTAACAATATTATTATATTTTTTTCACAAATATTGACTTTTTATCCTAAAATAGATATAGAAAATCGTATCAAGTTACGTAAACGTTTTTTCTTCCTGTGTGTGGCTGCGGCTCGCCAGCGCTAGCCTGCCCGACCACCTTGCCCGATCGCCGCCAAACTTTGATCGGAGGGTCACCGAAAAACGTCAAACACCACGGGATGGTCGTCAGTTAATTCCAATACATCCGGTGGACATAATTCTCGCTTTTCATGAAGAACGGACAACTCCACAAATTACATAAACATTACGGGGTTGAATATGTGGGATAAATATATATATATAACTACCTCAAATTTTATGTTGTATGACCCAATATCTTCTCCGATCATCTTGGTGGGCGATGAAATCGGAGATATCTCTACTGGGATTACTTAGGGAAGAAGAAGAGAACACAAGAGAAGAGAGAACAAGAGTGGGCGGTAAACCACGTGTCTCACGTGAATAATATATGCTTTCTAATCTCAAGAGATGTGATGTATTTTATAGGCTACAACAGGGACCCTAAGGAGGTATTAATTTTGGCTTCTCCTATTAGGATTAGACTGTAGATCAAGCCTACCAAGTCCAAATATGAATAATACATTCATTCCACTAAAGAAGTATTTTTGAATAAACTCTCAATTTAGTTCCCGAATTATATTCGAGGCTCCAATAATAATTACTCGATATATTTCCATGTTTTTAAGATATAATGTCCATCAGTTGATTTGATTACTGATAATTAAGAATTAATTGACTTCTTGAACCGAGACTAGTACCACTCATATCTTTATTATTATGTGGGAATAAATTCCACTGGCCAGATTTAACATAATAATTCTTCATGAGCTCATCTCGGGGACATCATCAAACTATCGCACATAGTGACCGTAAATATTCTAACAACACAAATTACATGCAATACTACTACCCAAAACAACAAGTATATCGACTCAATAAACGGAATCTCACTTTAGTGAATCAAAGTAATATCTATTGCATGCACATGCCTCTTTATATCTTACGGGTTAAGAGTATGCAATAACTAACCGAGGCCTAGTTCGTTTACGACGATCAGTATAAAACGAACTTCCCCTCTCTGGGATCCGTTCAATACACACAGTGCACTAGTCTAAGTAATCAGTCAAGACCAATTGTACGATTAACACTACAACCGGTCACGATGAGCTGTTCATTTCCATCTAGGTTGTGAACCTACGATTCTTGTTTCGCAAGTCACTGATACAATGATCTTCTGGTCACCCGCTAATGAACCATTTTATCTAAGTGTAAAACAACAGAACATAGACTTGTTTAATTAAACATGATTCTCATTCAAACGGGACTTAGGGTAAATAACATCTAAAGCAAAGATTTCAGTATGCACTCCACCTCGAGGTAATTTGGCAGTCGCACGATTAGACTGTCTAATAAGGAAGATTGATAGATAAGAAGGAATATTATTAAGATAAGAACCAGACGTGGATAGGACGACATGACATAACAAAATTAGGCACTTTGGGTAATACAAACAGGTAGTTCATGCAGTCTGGGCAGCACATCCGACCATTCTTGGGCAACTAGGGAACACACTTCTATATAAAAGGGTCAGATATGTCCATTTCAACATTACATTCTCTACTCACGTACTTACAAAGCTACATACTATTGTTCATCTCTTCCTCATCTGTGAACTAACTTGACAGCTGGAGTGCTAACGATGGGAACTCTTCTCAGCCCATTTTTCAGGTCTATGAACAAGTCAAAGAGCATATCCAGGTCGTGTGAACTCGATAGAGGTCGTTTGCGCACCATGAATATTAAAATTTTTATTGAAGTTATATTTGAATATATTATTGGTGAAACATTATTTTAGAATATGATATTTTTTGTTGTGGTCAAAACCTACTCTAAAACATGTATGAAAGTAGTTGATATATGTCAAAAAGTTCAATTGTGTAATATCATTCCATATATCTTTCAAATGCAAAGTCAAGATTCTGCTCATGCTAATCTCATCTAGCGGACAATTTTAAAGTTCTTTCAAGTCGTTTTGTAGAGATGAATAATGCTATAAGTACATAATATTGTACATAGGGGTGTACATAACACTCACATTGAGTGGAATCCACCAAAAATATAAAATAAAGTGGACCCCACTCTATGTGAGTGTTATGTACACCTCTATGTACATTTATTATATACTTGTATAGTTTGTTAATGGATTTAGTGTGTTTAATTTCCTACTAAGTTTTTTAATTTTGTTGTAGTTTATTTGTAAGCAAATTATGACTAAATTCCTTGCACAAATAATTGTCTTGATCAAATTATCTTAAACATCAATTTCCACAAATTATGATCATACTCACAATTAATTAAATCTATATTGTAAACTTTCGGTTAGTTTAACCGTTACACAAATTAACCCGGACATCATAAATCATGTCATAATCTGACTTGGCTAATTATATTCTAGAAATAAATACAAATAGACCGGAAATTAACTACATTTAAAGAGAAGTATATATATAAATAAATTTGTATTGTTCGGTCTTCTTACTAAAAAAACATATCTTTTTAACTGTGCACACGGACGTGGTCAACTAGAATATACTACATTAAGTATTAAATAAAGTTTAAATCTCCCTATATTAATTCCCGAATGCGTTGAACCTACGTGGCTGTTTCTGGTGCTTCGGAATCCTATTTGACGAAGAATTATGCTTCGTAATTAGGTTTGGACAAATAATATTGATATATTAATTAATAATTAATAATCTAGGTTCAGACATTCAATAAATATTATTTATCCAACTTAGGTATTTTAATATCACTCTTGTACTAATATAACCCTTTAATTCTTTGTAATTTTACATAGTGAGACACTAAGTGACTAATATATCCCTGACTTTGATTTGTTTCCTTCCATTAGCTATTGAATTGTAAATGTATTTTAAAAGTTGATAACTTTTGTATTTCTTATTGGTTTTACATATATTAAAGTTTAAATTCAATATTAATACTGAAAACTAGTACAACATCCGTGTATTATACGGTGCTTGCTAATTTTTTCTGAAAAACTATAATTAATGAGAAAAAATAGTTAAAAATTTAAATACATTTTACAAAAACATATATATTATTATATATTTAGTATGACACTTTTTATTTGTGCGACTTATATGTGTTATATTATAATAATTTTTTAACTTACAACATATAATTACATTAAAAGAAAATATATCAATTGATAAATAATTTTATTTTTCTAATGAATTTTAATAAATATTATTATTTTTTATTATTATAAAGATAAATATAATTTATTTATTTCATATATACAATATGTATGTCAAATCGAAGATCATCAAAAGATGATTAATTTGATATATAATATATGTAAAACTAATAAGAAATACAAAAGTTATCAACTTTTAAAATATATTTACAATTCAATAGTTAATGGAAGGAAACAAATCAAAGTCAGAGATATATTAGTCACTTAGTGTCTCACTATGCTACAAAGATTAAAGGGTTATATCAGTACAAGAGTGATATTAAAATACCTAAGTTGGATAAATAATATTTATGGAATGTCTGAACCTAGATTATTAATTATTAATATATCAATATTGTTTGTCCAAACTTAATTACGAAGCATGATTCTTCGCCAAATATGATTCCGAAGCACCAGAAACAGCCACGTAGGCTCAACGCATTCGGGAATTATATATAGGGAGATTTAAAATAAATGATTTTTATTATAAAAAATTTCATTGTAAATGAACTTACATATCTAGAAATTGTTCGCTTGGTATAAAATATCTTTATCCTTTACTATTGAGCATTTTTAAAATTATAGTATAGCTAATTATGGTCAAAATTTTCAATCATCATTATATATACATATTAAACTAATATGTATATATAAAAAGTTCTATATATAAAAAGTAAAGCTTACACGTATTACTACTATGCAAGTAACATTTTTACTTATAATATTTCTTCTTAGTTAATACTTTAAGGATTATAAGTTTATTTTGTAAAAAATTTGAAAAATTTCATTATTCACTTTTTTTTTATTTTTAAAGCATTTAATAAAAAAAATATAAGACTTTTTTTTCAATAAAAATGTTGCCATGATATATATGTAAAAATATGTGTCACGAAAGTATTGGACTCACAATTAATTAATCTATTGGGCTAGGCCTTTATTTAATATTCAAACAAATTTAAGCCATTAATCTAGATATTTGATGGACGTACCATATTTATAGACACCCGAATATAAATTAGTTATTTCTCCTCCTATTAGGTATGCAATATTTTTCCCATTAGTTTTCTGCCATGTGAAGAGAAGATCATGAGGGAGAAACTAATTTAGATCTAACAATTAAGTGTGATCGTCAATATCAAAATCACTAATTATGTTGTCTTCCGCATCATGTAAGTATAACGTATATACCAAATTATTTATTCATGATCTTTGATTATGCTTTAATATGGTATGAGAGCATGTGTTATGGATAAATAATTTGTTTATAATTGATGATGAAGTGGGTAAATTAATCCCATGTATTTTGATGGGCTGCGATTATTCCTGTACGTCGGCTTATTAATTTCGTAATGACCATGTTTTTTGCTGTTTGTTCTGTTTGAGTTCGCCGTACTAATTAGCTGAGAAATTTCTCGATCTATTTGCGGGCCTATGGTTAATTCTATTTGAATTATTTATGTAAGTGGGCGAATTGAGGAAATTCCATGTTCTGTTGATATCAAATATCATCTTGGGAATTATTTGTTTGATTTCACTCATGTGATGAAGATGCTCCAAAAATGATTAAGAAATATCATATAAACTTTTAAGCCAAAATCCTTTATTTTTCCATCTTGTTTCGGCATTATGATATATGACCAAATGGTTGCTTCTCCCTCAGCAGAAAATTATCTAAAAAAATATCCTAAAGAAGACATTAGAACATGGCACATGAGGAGACAAGATTTGGGTCAAGATCATGTGCTCAAATGGCATTATGATCCTTAGGTGGTATTTCGACTTTTTCATTCTTCTTCTCTATAAATCCTAAAATTGGAGCTTCTTTATCTAAAAAAAATAATATTAACATTGGTCTTGATGTCTACTAAAAATAAGAGAGGAAAAATAAATTTTACGAAGTCAAATTCGGACTTAAAAACTGACGACAGCCAGAAATCGAAGATTTCGAATATAAATACGAATATTCTCTAAATATATTTAAATAGATCATAATTGTCTAAAGAAATTTATCCAAAAGAAAGAGTATGGAATCAATTTCATATGCTTCTGTTGTGGGCAGTCTGATGTACTTGCAAACTTGCACGAGACCTGATATTAGCTTCGCCATTGGAATGCTTGGCCGGTATCAAAGTAATCCTGGATTGGATCACTGGAAAGCTGCAAAGAAAGTGATGAGATACCTTCAAGGGACGAAGGATCATAGGATCACGTTTAGGAAATCTGATCACCTTGAGGTGATTGTTTATTCATATTCAGATTTTGTTGGGTGCCTCGACAGTTGCAAGTCAACGTTTGGCTATGTGTTTCTCCTCGCCGAAGGAGAAATTTCATGAAAAACTGCCAAACAATCTATTATAGCTGCATTTACTGTGGAGGCTGAATTTATAGCTTGTTATGAGGCTACAATTCACACATTATGGCTGCGGAACTTTATTTTGGGACTTGGGGTTGTCGACACCATTACCAAGCCGCTGAAAATGTATTGTGATAATTCCGCAGCTGTTTTATTCTCCAAAAACGACAAATATTCTAAGGGTGCAAAACACATGGAATTAAAGTATTTTGTCGTTAAGGAAGAAGTTCAGAAATAAAAAGTGTGCATTGAACATACAAGAACGGACCTTATGATTGTCGATCCGTTAACTAAAGGTATACAACCAAAGACATTTAAAGAACATGTGCATAGAATGGGTCTTGATTATATTGATGATAGATTATGATGATGTTATGGCACACTCTTGAGCTTATTGATGTTATGCTTCTGACTATTATCGAAATTCTTGTTCATTATGATTTTGTATACATTAGTTTAGAACAAGAAATAAATGTCTTTATGACAATTAAGTGAACATTATGATATTTATATATAATTATGGATCTTGATGTGTTGAACTATTAGTGTAGTAGTATATGGAAGGAAGTATGTGAATCGAGAGTGTACAACCGCCATAACTCTCACTATATGGTTTATCATGTAAAAGTTTATTATGATGTATTGATTTGTTTATGTGCACCTAATGTGATACTATTAAATTATGGACTTTTGTACCAAGTGGGAGAATGTAAGAATATGTGGCCCGAAAGCATTGGGCTCACAATTAATTATCCTATTGGGCTAGACCTTTATTTAATAGTACTCAAACAAATTTAAGTAATTAATCTGCATATTTGATGGACGTACCAGACAACCCCTATATAAATTAGTTCTCTTTCTTCCTATTAGGGTACGCAGTATTTTTCCCAGCAGTTTTTTGCTCCGTGAAGAGAAGGTCAGGAGGGAGAAACTAATTTAGATCTAACAATCTAGTGTGATCATATCAAAATCAAGATCACTAATTATGTCGTTTTCTGCATCATGTAAGTATTACGTATAGACCAAATTATTTATTCAAGATCCATGATTATGCTTACAATATTTAGACCATAAAAACTTGCAATATTAAAATGAAAAAATCAATTCATCTAATGTTGATCTTGAATGTACAAATAATAATGACAAAAATATTTTCATATACATATAAAAAAGAGGTAAAATACTTTTTTCCCATCTGAACTATCACGGTTTTGGCGCATCACCATATAAACTATTTTTTTTTTACAAACCACCATATGAACTATACAGGTTTGTCAATGTGCCCCCTAACCTGAATACAAAAGTGGTTTTGACTGAAAAAAAATTGTTTTTAATGGCATTTTGGTAATTTCACACATTTCAGAAAATAAAAAATGAAAAATGAAAAAATGAAGAAGTTGGTTTCAAAAGATAAAATATAAAAAAGAAAATAAGAAATGAAGCTCGTTTCAAAATGCCTTGGACCATAAATACCTGCTACGCCACCGGAGCCCCCGACCACCGCCTCCCGTTCGCAGTGGAAACCGATGCATGCGACAACAGTTTAGGGCACATCACGTCGAGCTCGTTGTGGGTACGTGGCGGGCCGGCGACGATGCAGGCTAGCGGGGGCTCCGGTGGCGTAGCAGGTATTTCTGGTCCAAAGCATTTTGGTACGAGCTTCATTTCTCATTTTCTTTTTTCTTTTTTCTTTTTTTATTTATTTTTTGAAACCAACTTCTTCATTTTCTTTTATTTTTCTTTTTTTTTATTTTTAGAAAAGTGTGTGAAATT
>CACSLK010007852.1:72146-83819 GCA_902706635.1 Striga hermonthica | reverse complement strand
AATCGAAATTAGTTTAAGATAATCATGATTAGCTTAATGTTAATTAAGATTAATTAACATTAATGAGGATTAGTTAAAGGATAATCATGTTTAAGGTAATCGTGTTTAGTGTTAATCATGTTTAAATAGCATGCCATAATCAGGTATTAGTGATGATGTTTAATTAAACATAAGTCATGTTATTATGTAAACAAGCTTAATTGCTCATGGTAATCATGTTTAGTATAATCATAAGCACGGCAATAAGTAGGTTGGCGCTAAGCAAGGTTACTTGCACTTAAGCCGTGCTTAATTCCTACTAATGTCAAGAGTGTTGGCTGCTCCTTTGACCACGTGAATATTGATCATGTTTCTAGTACAAGTGGCCGTTTATTAGCAAATATATGATGACTAAGCGTGTGAAGGAGTGAGTAAGCAAAGTTAAAGCCACCTAGTACCTTGGGAACAAGGCAATTGGCGCACGGCCATTGGCCGTGAATTCTCTTTCATTTCCACCCAAATACTTAATCATCCGTCCATATAGTTATATGGTTCAGATGGTAGGTTTTACCTTACTCTCAGTAACGCAAGTGAAGGGAAATTAAGATAGGATGAGCATACACGCATGTGCACGCATGGAGGAAAGGAACCAAACACAACCGTGTACATTAGTCAAACACTTGAAGAGGTAAACTTGTCCTAAACATCTATTCATGTTAATAAGGCAAGATTGAGGTCAAGTGTCCAGTTCATATTCAAGTAGTTATATAAAATGCTAAGGGGAACTCGGTTTAAGCTATGAAAGTTCACACCGAGTTAAATTGATTTCTATCCGGCAACTCCTGAGTGTTTATGGTTTATATAGTCATTATTCAGTATTTTATGTTCAATTGAATCATGTTTGCTGAAGAAAGTATTTGTTTGGTCGAAGAATTGGCCTAGGTGCGCATAGGGCGTACAATGTCGGCTATTCGAATTCTACCAAGTAAAGTTCATGATTTCTGAGTAAATAATCCATATTCAGTCAAGACAAGTCATTTTATGATTAGTCATGTTTGAGTTGCCGGAGAAAGTAGTCGGACGGCCGGCGAAAGGCCGACCGTGATGCCTATCGCACACAGCGTGCGTGTAGGTACGTCCGGCAGTCCCAGCAAGTACACTGGCAGCGTTCCCACGCCCAGCAGTGCGTGCGCGTAGCCAGTGTTTTGCAATCAGTCACGTAAGGTAACAGTCATACGTGTCAGTGTACGCAGTGCACGCCAACGTGCACGACAGTGCGCAGTCAGCCGTCCGCGTATGCCATAGTGCGTTACACGCCCAGTAGCGTGTCTCGCAACATCCGTACGCCCGCCAGCGTATCCCATGCACGCTGGCTAGTGTTCCGGCACGCAAACACGCTAGTCATGCTTCCAGCGCACCCGCCAGTGCGTACACCAAGCCAGCCAGTGCTAGCCAGCGCCAGTAGCGCCGGCAGCAACCACGCCAGCGGCCTTAACAGGCCCGTTGGCCAAGCCAGCAGCCAGCCATCTGGCCAAACTGGACCAGTGGTCCGGCCAGGCCTCAGATTGACCGGTTCACTACAGTTTCATGTTTTGGGTCCCGGTTCATGTTTATGTCAAATTCTCAGTTAAAGTCCGGGTCCAGTCCAGTGCAATAAATTCATGTCAGTTCAGTTCCGAGTTTAGCCAGTTCCGATTATACCAATTAAGTTCAGATATCATGTTTAAGTCCAGTACAGCATCTTAACATGTTAATCAGTTATTTTATCAGTCTGAGCATAGTATTTAGTAAATGTTTATATTATTTTCAGTTTATTCAGGATCCAGATGATCAGCACTTACATTTTCAACTCAGCAGTTCAGGTGGGGACTCAGACTGGGTATTACATTGATTATAATTACTCTACCATGTTTGAGGTATGTATTATCAGTATCCGCTCGGAATGGTCGCCGGTCCATTCTGGGTTCTAGTGGCCTTTTCTGCCCACTAGAGTGTGCACATGGTGTCCGACATTTCTATGTTGGCAGATGTATCAGTCAGGTGATGATTATCACGATATCAGTATCAGATCATGCTTATTAAGTACCAGTTTCAGTTCAGTTCAGTTATATCTGCCAGGATCATGATATTGCAATTATTTTCACTGTTTACTTTAATATGAGTTTCCACGGAGCACAGTGCCTTAGTGCTCACTCCCCAGTCTTATCATGTTTTTCAGGTTACAGAGTCGGATCAGAGGAGTGAGCTGGTTGGTGGATCGTGGTCAGAGATATGGCTAACAGCCATTGTACATTATTGTACAGCTATGTTTTGCCACGTATGACTTCCGCTGTCACTTTACGATATTTCAACTAGCATGTCAGTTTTTATTTTTAAACTGAATTATCAGACAGATTTTTATAAAGTGTTACATGCAAGTTGATCTAAGTTAGTCCGTTTATTCTTCAAGGTTAAATTTAAATAATGGTAACGGATTTCTTAAGCAATGAAGGGTTTTTAGTAGCATCCCGAAAAGGATTTCGCAAATAGATATGTATTATTAAGAAAAGAATTTGCGAAAAAATGCACTCTGATATTTAAGGAAAAGCGGGGTGTTACATTATGCACGCTTGCCAACTCAGGAGGTAAAGCTAATCGATAAGATACTTCTCCAACTCGTTCAAGAACTTCGAACGGACTAATATAGCGAGGATGCAACTTTCCTTTCTTCCCAAAACGAATAACCCCTCTCATGGGTCGAACTTTTAAGAAAACTTTATCTCCCACCTCAAATTGCATATCTCGTCTATGCTTGTCAACTGAAGATTTTTGCCAACTTCGAGCAGTCTTGAGCCTTTCTCGAATCCAGGCTACTTGTTCAACAGTTTCTTCATTCATCTTCGGGCCAAGTACTTGCTTTTCTCCAACATCATCCCAATAAAGGGGTGAACGACACTTGCGGCCATAAAGTGCCTCGTAGTGAGCCATCCGAATTGATGAATGATAGCTGTTGTTGTATGCAAATTCTACTAACGGCAACCACTTCTCCCACTTGGAACCTCTATCCAGAATACAAGCTCTGAGCATATCTTCAAGCGTCTGAATCGTCCTCTCTGACTGGCCATCTGTCTCTGGATGATAAGTCGAACTGAAACTTAACTGTGTGCCCATTGCCTTATGCAAACTTTCCCAAAATTTACTAGTGAATCTGGGATCTCGATCAGATATTATTGTAACAGGCACTCCATGGAGTCGAATAATTCCACGAGTATAAATTTCAGCTAACTTGTCCATTGACATGGTCATTGCTACAGGCATAAAACGAGTGACTTTCGTCAACCTGTCTACTACTACCCAAATCGCATCATGTTGTTCTGATGACTTAGGTAGCCCTGTAACAAAATCCATGGTAACTTCTTCCCACTTCCATTTAGGAATCTCTATTGGTTGCAACAGACCTAATGGACTCCGGTGCTCGGCCTTAACTTGCTGACAGACCAAACATTTCTTCACAAAATCTGCTGCATCTTTCTTCATCCCTTTCTACCAAAATGACTTTTTCAGGTCATGATACATTTTGGTGCTTCCAGGGTGAGCTAAATATGGTGCACTATGTGCTTTTGACAAGATTTCCTTTCGCAAAGCCTCGACCTTTGGCACAACAATCCTTCCTCTGAACTCCACTGCTCCATCGGAACCTCGATAAAAACCTTCTACTCCTCCAGCTTGAACTTTTTCTTCCATCTTCCGAACAAATTGATCGAAAGATTGCTCCTTCCGAATTCTTTCTCTCAGCATGGGCTGAACTCTCATTGAGTTAACCCTTCCAGTAACCTCCTTAGGAAGTGTCTTGACAACTTCAATCTGCATCCGAGCAAACTCATTAATAAGTTGATTCTGATTTGTGATACAATGTGCCAATCCACCCTTCACTTTACGACTTAGAGCATCTGCTACCACATTCGCCTTTCCTGGATGATATTGGATGGTGCAATCATAATCCTTCACAAGCTCCAACCATCTTCTTTGGCATATATTGAGCTCCTTCTGAGTGAATATATATTGCAAACTCTTGTGATCAGTGAATATTTCACATTGGCCACCATAGAGATAATGTCTCCAAATCTTGAGTGCGTGCACTACCGCTGCCAACTCTAAATCATGAGTTGGATAATTCTGCTCATGCGGTTTTAATTGTCGCGAAGCATATGCAACAACTTGACCATCTTGCATGAGTACACATCCAAGACCCCTTTTGGAAGCATCACTATAAATAGTAAAACTTCTAGTAGGATCAGGAATAATCAATACTGGTGTTGATGTAAGCTTCTTCTTAAGCTCTTGAAAACTCTACTCACAACGATCGGACCACTCGAACTTCACAGATTTTCTCGTTAAATTTGTCAAAGGGAGAGCAATCTTTGAAAACCCTTCGATAAATCTACGATAATAACCTGCTAATCCGAGAAAACTTCGAACTTCTGATAGGTTCTTTGGTACTGGCCAATTCTGAATTGCAGCTATCTTTGCTGGATCCACTTCTACACCTCTCTCAGTAATAATATGGCCTAGGAATGCCACTTTCTTCAGCCAAAACTCACACTTAGAGAATTTGGCATACAACTTCTCCTTTCTTAGGGTACTGAGAACAACCCTTAGATGTTGCTCATGCTCTTCTTGACTCTTGGAGTAGACCAAAATATTATCAATAAAGACGATGACAAATTGATCTAAATACTTGTGGAAAACACGGTTCATCAAGTCCATGAACACCGCTGGTGCATTACGTACGCCAAACGACATCACCACAAACTCGTAGTGACCGCATCTTGTCCGAAACGTAGTTTTAGCTATGTCAGATTCCTTAATCTTCAGTTGATGATAGCCTGAGCGTAAATCTATCTTTGAAAATACGCAAGCCCCTCTCAACTGATCGAACAAATCATCTATCCTTGGGAGCGGATTTTATTCTTTATCGTTAACCGGTTTAAATCCCGATAATCGATACACATCCTCATGGAACCATCCTTCTTCTTGACTAACAATACAGGTGCTCCCCAAGGCGAAACACTTGGTCTAATGAAACCAAGTTCCAACAACTCTTGAATTTGAGTTTTTAACTCTTGCAATTCTTTTGGTGCCATCTGATATGGTGCCTTCTACACAGGCGCTGCTCCAGGAACAAGATCGATTGTGAACTCCACTTTCCTGTTGGGTGGTCTTCCTAGTAATTGGTCCGGGAACACATCCACAAACTCACGAACAATTGGAACATCATGAGGTGTTTGTGCTCTCGAATTTTCATCAACAATACTCACCAAATATCCTTGACAATCCTCCCGTCTTATAATCTTCCTTGCCTTCGCATAGAAATTACCCGAGGCAACGTTCGCGTCTTCGAGCCGTAGAAAGAAATTTGATCCTCCTCCGAAAGATAAAGAATTACCTCTCGGTCATGACAACAAATATCTGCACGGTAACGTGTTAGCCAATCCATACCGAGTATGAGGTCAAAATCCCTCATCTCAATGATGTACGCGCCGAACTCCAAGATTCGCCCTCCAATATTGAGTCTAAGGTTTTCTGCCTTAGAACTCGTCATTATTTTCTGTCCTGAGGCTAAACTTACCTCAAGAGGATCAACAGTGTCAAAGAGTTGAACTCTTATGGCTTCTATACATCGTTTTGACACGAAAGAATGCGATGCTCCCGTGTCAAACAATGCAAAAATAGGAATATCATTTAAAATAATCATCGCAGACATGGTACCTGGGTTCTCCTCTGCCTGAGCCTGGTCCACAGCATATACTTGAGCTTGCTGCCCCGCTCGCCTCTGCTGCTGAGGCTGAGCCTGAGGTTGAGGCTGCTGCCTGTCTGGACATTCCTTGGTCATATGCCCCGGCTTCCTGCAATTATAGCAGACATTCTGCCCTGCTAGGCACTCTCCACGATGAGCACGTCCACACGTGCCACAAACTGGTAGTCGGTTAGCTGGAGCTGGCTGCCTTTGGTTATTCTGAGGGCCCTTAAACTTTCTCTTGTTCTTGAGTTTGTTCTTTGCTGGTTGGTCAGGCATGGGCTGCACTGGGGAACTGACTGGAACTTGAGGAAGTGGCGGCACTTGAACTTGGCCATCTCCTCTTCTGAAACTCGCATCCACTTCTTGAGCCTTGGTCACCACTTCAGCATAGGTCTGAATGCAATGCCCGGCTACATGGTGACGGATTACTGGTAGTAACCCTTCTTGGAAGCGCCTTGCTTTCTTGGCCTCCGTTTCTATCAGATAACTGACAAAAGATCCCAATTTGGTAAACTCTCGCTTGTATTCGCCCACAGAGCGATTACCTTGGACTAAGGCCAGGAATTGGCATTCCATCTCAGCACGGTAATGAGCTGGATAGTACTTTTCTTCTAGCATCTCCTTGAACTGGATCCAAGTGAGATGCTCCTTCTCACCAGGACGCATGCCCCAGTAAGAGTTCCACCATAGTCTTGCATCTCCAGTCATCTGAAGTTGTGCACAGAGAATACGGTGTCTGTCTGTGTATTCAGTGATCTCGAAAATAGATTCAAGACCCTGAATCCACTCCTCGACTAAACGTGGATCTCCTTGCCCCGAGAATTTCTCAGCATTGAATCCCCGGAACTGGACAACGACTTCTGAGGTCGTCAATTCTCTTCTAGCTAGAGGTGCCATCTAAAATTTATCGTAAAAGATAAACTTTTAGCACACTTAGAAAAATACTAGCAAAATACTATGTTTATTGAGCATCTATTTTGATAAAATTCAGACATCTGATTCTTATTGAGCATAGACTTAGTAATTTGCATATATTAAAATTTCATAAAAACTCTTAACAACACTTACCTGGTAGTCGGCGAGGTGTGAGTGTGGTGCGGTCGGTTTTCCTGAAACTTTCTTTCTCAAAACTTAAACTTTTAGTATACAGAGCGTTTAGACTTTGGCTCTGATACCAACTGTAACACCCCACTCATCAGAGTAAATTATTCGCAACTTATTTCGAAACATACTTATAACTTTTTCGAAATATTCTTAACTCGGAATGCTACTAAAACATAACTTCTTTGAAAATCTGTTTTCTTAAACTCGATAAAACAGATTTAACATTTTAAACAAGTGTGAAACTAAACTCATTTATAACAATAAACAAAAACTTTACTTAATTATCAAACTTCAAATCACACTAGTTCAAATTTAATATACATAGCGGAAGTCTTTAAGCGTGGCATTTACAAACCGATGCCTTATTGAATTTCACAATAAAACTTTAATAAACTCACAACTGAATGCACAACTGAATGCACAACTGAAAGCACAACATACACCACAACAGCTTGACTCACACCCTCGGCCCGACCATGTTACCTGAAAATGATAATAGTGGGACGTGAGTACTAATCAACTGTACTCCATAAAAACTCATACTAAAGTAAACATTAATAATAATATCAATATCATGATCACAGGTATATATAAGCTTCTCCCGAACTTTTGGTCCGGTAACTTTAACTGAACTTTGCAACTACCGTACTGCCGGTTCTCACGTGATCACATATTGGGGGCTGCCTCCCCAAAACCCAGTCTGGACTGGGCGAGTCTTTAACTTACTTAGGATGGCTTATTAAGGCTACTGCGCCTCCACCCCAAGCATAACTTTAACTCATATACATACCTTTGAACATGGTCTAGCTATTATACTCAATGTACTACCCAGTCTGGGTTCCCACCTTTCGTCTTGAAAACTGTTTTGAAAATTGAAAGTGTTGTTCTTGTAGCCGAACTTCTCACGCTACATAAAAAATATATGCAAGAATACTAAGTATTATGCTCGAATAATCTTTAACTGATAACTTATCCGATTAATATACAAACCATAGCTCAAATATCATAATACATTGAATAAATCAAACTCTTGATGAACTTCCTCCAAAGATAAAACTCAACTCATATAAATCATGCCTTATTACTTAGATGTTGGCTTACAAAACTTGTAAGTGAAATAACTCAAACTCACATACATAACTCAACATATTCAACTTACCAACATCAAACTTAACTCATGATTTATAACAATTAAACTTGCTCATCCTTATAACTCAATCATAACATTAAATTATGATATTAACATGTTTCCTCAACATGTTAAAGCTAAAGTTGCACAATTTATGAAATTGCATGCTTATCAACATTTTGATGCTAAACTTATCAATTTACTCATCATCAAATGTGAAACTCATACTCTTACACTTAACATGAATAACACATCATATTAAGCTATCAACTTATAACTTTATCAACTTCTCATCATGATAACTCATATCAATAACATGAAATGGATACTATTATGCCAACATAAACTAAATCATTACTCAACTTATAACTCATGCATGATATTAAATACTTAAATTCTAACAAAAATCACTTATACTAATCATGCTTTGCTAATAACATGATTCAATCACCAAATACAAGCATGAATTACCTCCTTCAAGGACTTGAAATTTGAAAGACTTGATATGAACTTGAATATGAACTTTAATATCTTGAAAATCCTTTACTCCAAAATACTTCTCCTCACTTAAACTCTCAATTTAACTTTGATACTTTACTTTGGTGTAAAAATCTGATTTTTGAAGCCTCTATTTATAGCCAAAACTTTGGAATAAAATATTTGGAGTGAAGAAATTAACGAATTAAATAATTTGAACTTGTAAAAATTAATCACTTAAACAAGTCCTTACCAAACATTTCAAATTTTCAGCTAAGCATATTTAATTGCTCAAAATACACTTTAGTTGGCATCAAACTCGAATCATAAAAATCTGAAATTTTGTCGGTCACACGACCAATGTCACTAGTCACACGACCCGTGTGACGCCACACGACCCGTGTCACTTGAGTCACACAACCCGTGTGAACTCACACGACCCGTGTCACTTAAGTCACACGACCCGTGTGAAAAAACCGAAGCTAAACTTGAATAGTGCCTTGAGCCACACGACCCGTGTGGCTTGTCACACGACCAGTGTGACTTCACACGACCAGTGTGGCTACCCGCACGACCCGTGTGACTTAAAAACTTCAATTTCCTAACTTATTTACCCTCAAAATATCTCGATTTTGAAGATAAACTGATACTTAACTGAATGGGATATTACAATGATCTTCCAGATCCAACTCATCCAATGGTTCGAACCTCATGACTCTCTTTTTTTTTAAGACTCTAAAAGAATTAAAATCAAGACAAACTAGGATGACACCTTTTTTGTTTTGTGACTCAACACTCACGAAAAAAACAAAAACAATTGAACAAAAATTTGATCTAAAAAAAATCGAACAAAGAAGAGAAAAATCGACCCCTCAGCAAAAGGCAAACCGAAAAAAAAAAGAAAAAGATAGATAGACAAAAACTTTGATCAGCACCTCTCAATTAAAGCACCAATGATGATGGAATCAGTTCTTGTCTATTCGGGTGTGAGTAATCGCGCGCTCAGGGCCTTCGACTACACACAATAGGTGTGACTAATAGACGCACTCAAGGCCTTCTCTTAGACACTGTGACTTCAAGACGCTCTAAGGGCCTTCTCTCCGACACGATTTGTATGATAAACACGCACTAATGGCCTTGTTTAAACACACGAAAGAACACAATGTTCCCGTTTCTATTCACTCAACAATTCTCAACATGTTTAATAATGAAGAGGTACATGGGTATTTATAGGTGCATAAAATAAATCTAAGCCTAATCAATCTAGATCTCCTAATTCTATAATTAAAAGCAATAAGGAAATAAAATCCTAGTACTACTATAATTATTCTTGCTGGACTTTCACTCCATCCAAATTCTTGAGCTCAAAGTAATGCGCACAAAAACCCTCGGCCGCCTTACATTAACTGCCTTTGTGCTCACCGCCCTCAGCCACTTTCCTATTCCTCGGCGCGCGAGGCATCGCGCGTCTCGTCCGTATTGCACGCGCGCGCTGTCGCGCGTGCCAAGCTTGCGCGTGCCAAGCTTGCGCCGCCTTCCTCTCGTGCGTGGTACCGCGCGCCTGGTATTCCCACTCCTACTCGATCGATGCCACCGCCCGCGTATGCGCTGCCCCCCTCGCCTAATCCTCCTCAGCTTAGGCCTCTGTCCGCGTCGCCCCACGCGTTGCTGCCTGCGAGCCCGGCGCCATCGCCGACTTCCTCGCACGCGTGCGCCCCCGCCATTCCTAGGTCTTTCAGGCCTAGGCTATCGCCCATGTGGACTCCCTTCGCGCACCTCGTACTTCCCGTGCCTCCGTAGATCGAAGCCCGCACGTCCCAGCCACCTGCGCGTTTAGCCTCCATGCTCGCCAGCTCGTCATCAGTCCCGCGCTCCGCTGATTCCTCGCGCGTGCCACTAGTCGCCGTGCCCCATGCTCGCGCATCACCCGCATGATGCGCATCTTCGCATATTAGCCCTTCGTTCGCGCCTGACTCCGACCGCTCGCCTGATGGGCCTAGTCTACCATGGCAGTCCCCGATCCGTACAAATGGCCCATTTGGTGGACCTTGCTCGTCCCATGGGTCCCATCTTTCCACGCACCTACCTTCTGTTCTCGTGCAATCTCCGGCACTCCATGTCCAACCGTCTTCCATCCTTTGCTTACCATGCCTTTTAGCCTCTGAACGCCATGCTCGTTTCTTCCTCGCAAAAGGCCCACAACAATGACTCGCCTTCTTAGCCTTTGCCTTCTATCGTCTTCGAGCTTGCCTAGCCTTGCTTTGCCTAGCCTTCAACTTTGACTTTGGACCACATCCTTTTGGCCAATCTCCCACACATGGTGGTCGATAAATTGGACTTGATGGTTCCTCTAGCATATTTTCCAAGCATAAATCGAGATCCTCGACCATCCCATCACATGAATCACCGCGGTTAATAACCACTTCTGTATCATTCCTCTCCTCTTCAAGACTTTCCTTGTCCTTAAGGATAATGAAATTCAGTGCACATTCATCATCATTGTTTTGAACATCAATCACTTCAGCTTCTCTGGCTTCCACGAGTTGTGGTTCACGCTCCTCCCAATCTCTTCGTTCGTGAAGCTCCTCCAAGAACTCTTGCTCCCATGCGGTTAATTCTCTCTCCAAACCATCGAGATATTCAAGATCTTCCAGATCCAATTCATCCAATGGTTCAAACCTCATGACTCTCTTTTTTTTTAAGACTCTAAATGAATTAAAATCAAGACAAACTAGGATGACACCTTTTTTTTTTACTCAACACTCACGAAAAAAACAAAAAAATCGAACAAAAATTCGATCAAAAAAAAAATCGAACAAAGAAGAGAAAAATCGACCCCTCAGCAAAAGGCAAACCGAAAAAAAGAAGAAGATAGATAGACAAAAACTTTGATCAGCACCTCTCAATTAAAGCACCAATGATGAAGGAATCAGTTCTTGTCTATTCGGGTGTGAGTAATCGCGCACTAAGGGCCTTCGACTACACACAATAAGTGTGACTAACAGATGCACTCAAGGCCTTCTCTTAGACACAGTGACTTCAAGACGCTCTAAGGGCCTTCTCTCCGACACGATTTGTATGATAAACATGCACTAATGGCCTTGTTTAAACACACGAAAGAACACAATGTTCCCGTTTCTATTCACTCAACAATTCTCAACATGTTTAATAATGAAGAGGTACATGGATATTTATAGGTGCATAC
>CACSLK010007852.1:38044-58184 GCA_902706635.1 Striga hermonthica | reverse complement strand
AAACTAACGAACTAGACGAATACAAAGGCCTCCAAAACGAGAAGATAGGGAAACTCCCCCTAATCTCGGCCTCCTTCTCTCAAGTCATCTCGGATTCGTCATGTCGGCTCTGCAGCACCTTCCTAGGGCTCACTTGCCGATTCCTCAGCTGATGGACACCCTGGTCCAAAATGGCCACCGGTACCTTCTCATAGGTAAGGTCTCTCGACCCGCAGTTCGCCGAAGTTCACCACGTGGTCCGGGTCATGCACATATCTACGCGACATCGAGATATGAAATACGACATGCACCCCTGACACATTCAGTGGTAAAGCTAGTAGATAATTCAAGTCCCCGACTCCAGCAAGGATCTCGAAGGACTAACTGCACACGACAGTGGATCCTCATTTACCCCAAACCAAGGTATACCACACCTCTAGTCATGCGAAAGGGGAAGCTCGAATGGTACCATCCAGATACTCGTTCGACACACAATAACACAAAATGGCCCACCCATGGTAAGAAATATCAAAATGCAACACACAACATGCACACACAACCTCAACAGGTCTCATAGTCCCTTGACCGTAAGATCATCGGTTAAACAATTGTGGTCAACACGTGGAGTTGAGTTTCAGCATTGGTGCCCGGGTCACGCCGAAAACCTACCCACAATCTCGACACACCTGTGACTTCTTGCCGAAGCGATTGTCACAGTAAATGTGCAACCATGCACGTCGTATAGCCTCACTATACTCATACTTACAACACACAATTCTACGACACAAATGTAGCCCCTCACGGCTCCGTTTGCTGGCAACAGAAGTCCCCTATCTTGCCATCTCGAGGAATCCTCGCATAGGCATAGGAAACCTATCGACCATGCTTCCTTATCGAAACCATCGATCAAGGATGCAAACGCGGTTCAGTGGAACTTGGAACTCTTGGTGGTATAACGTCCAAAAGAAAAACAAAATGGACGTTTGAATTTTGAATGCACTGTCCTCCAAGAGGCGACACGCACGCAGGCGCTGCATATGCGGGGCGCCTGGACGCTCACATGCACCTGTTCAGAGACCAGTCGCAAGGTCAAGATTTGGTCATAGACACTGGCCTGAGGAATTCCTACGTTCGGTGATAGTGGCTGCAGCCTTCGTGCGAGTCAACGGTCGGCCCTGCAGTTGGCCTAACGTCTCTCAGCACGAGCGTGCCTGCTCAACCACCACTTCGCGTGGCTTCACCTAGCCAAGGTCAGCGATTGGTTCAAAGTATAGATAAGAAATTTCAATTTCAAGGTTTCGACAAAAAAATTTAATCCATGGTTTTTCTCAATACGAAAAATGTTCTGACTTGGGATTTCAGATAGGCTAAGGCAATAACAAGAGAAGAATTTTTCCACAAAAGTGTGTACAAATGGGTTCGTTCCAAACAAGCCTTTTGGTTTTACACGAATTCAATAGAGTCAAGGTCTAAAAAATAACAGGGCATAAAACCGAGTTCCAAGTCCACTACCTTATTCCAACAACACACTCTAACACGCAAAAGACTCAACGCTAGAGATAGGAAAAAAATCCTCAAAGAAAATCTAATGCAGCTCTCCATTCGTGAATGGTATTAGGTCAGCGGCGCGTTCCGAGACACTAACTAGTTAGCTCACACCGGCTCTACTGACTAACAGCGTCGGCTGTCACGTCAGCTCTTCTTCCGATAGCTAATTGTGCTAGCAGTCCTGAACGAGATCTACTCATCTGCACTGCCCAAACTTCATACCTCAAGGTCTAAGTGAGAGGCTTCTTTCATCGAAACAACCTCGATCACGTCTTCAGGAATTTTCGCTACGACTCGGTGTTCTTAGAGATAAAGTATGATGTCGCTGCAAAATTACAACCAGACATTCCATCGTTGTCGCCATTGCGTCACTTAGCACAAAAAGAATCACTACTCGACTGTAGATATTCTCATCGGGTTTCAGAGTCCGTTTTGATACGTTGACTCCTCGATCTTCTGCTCATGGTACATCGGGTCTCGATTCGGTCATCAATGATTTTGTCATTGCCCTCAGTTGATTGAACAGTTCTTCACCTCATGATAGTAGTTGATCATTCTTCATCTTCCATCGGTTAGTTTTACGGTTGTCGATGTGCAACATTCTTTGCCATGAAATAAATCGTCTTCTCCGGTGTTCATGTTGGTTGTAACTTGCCTTGCTCGTTTGGTGGCCTTCTTTGTTGATCCTCCGAACTACTTCTAGGAGTACCCAGCTGATTGGTGCATCTCGAAAATGGTCCAATTCGTCCTCGATAACAATAAAAATTAATTGGTTCGGATAAATGGAATACCCAAACACAACTAAAAGAATGATATAAAAAGTATAGATCAGAAATTTCAATTTCAAGGTTTCGACAAGAAAATTTAATCCATGGTTTTTCTCAATACGAAAAATGTTCTGACTTGGGATTTCAGATAGGCTAAGGCAATAGCAAGAGAAGAATTTTTCCACAAAAGCGTGTACAAACGGGGTTCGTTCAAAACAAGCCTTTTGTTTTACACGAATTCAAAAGAGTCAAGGTCTAAAAAATAACAGGGCATAAAACCGAGTTCCAAGTCCACTATCTTATTCCAACAACACACTCTAACACGCAAAAGACTCAACGCTAGAGATAGGCAAAAATCCTCAAAGAAAATCTAATGCAGCTCTCCATTCGTGAATGGTATTAGGTCAGCGGCGCGTTTTGAGACACTAACTAGTTAGCTCACATCGGCTCTTCTGACTAGCAGCGTCGGCTGTCACGTCAGCTCTTCTTCCGGTAGCTAATTGTGCCAGCAGTCCTGAACGAGCTCTACTCATCTGCACTGCCCAAATTTCACACCTCAAGGTCTAAGTGAGAGGCTTCTTTCATCAAAACAACCTCGATCACGTCTTCGGGAATTTTCGCTACGTCTCGGTGTTCTTAGAGATAAACTATGATGTCGCTGCAAAATTACAACCAGACATTCCATCGCAATCGCCATTGTGTTACTTAGCACAAAAAGAATCACTACTCGACTGTAGATATTCTCATCGAGTTTCAGAGTCTGTTTTGATACGTCGACTCCTCGATCTTCAGCTGATGGTACATCGGGTCTCGGATCAATCATCAATGATTCTGTCATTGCCCTCAGTTGATTGAACAGGTCTTCACCTCATGATAGTAGTTGATCATTCTTCATCGTCCATCAGTTAGTTTTACGGTTGTCGATGTGCAACACTCTTTGCCATGAAATAAATCGTCTTCTCCGGTGTTCATGTTGGTTGTAACTCACTTTGCTCGTCTGGTGGCCTTCTTTGTTGATCCTCCGAACTACTCCTAGAAGTACCCAACTGATTGGTGCATCTCGAAAATGGTCCAATTCGTCCTCGATAACAATAAAAATTAATTGGTTCGGATAAATGGAATACCCAAAAACAACTAAAAGAATGATATAAAACAACCAAAAAGCTGAAAACTGTTATCTCAATTGATACATCAGGTCACTAGATTTGGTTTCAAAAATCCAAGTGAATAGGTCAACGATATTGCAAAAGTGCAAGAAGGAAAAAGTTTCTTCCATAAAAACCAAACGAAACAAAAGAACGGAAGATTCTCAAAGATTACCATGAAACAAATATTCCCAGGATAAGGTAAGCTCTACGCTTCACAATGTACATGCTCCAGGCTCGACTACCCTTCTTAAAAGATTCTTTATAATTCTTTAAGATACAACACCTTCTTCGCAATCATCAACGACTCCAGTTCAAGGAAAACCATCTCCGGTGTTACATACGAGTCGATCATGACCTGATAATTGACCATCATTGTCCTTCAGGTTACGATACCATAGAGGATTGCGACGATGTTCGTATTTTAGAGTACACAGACTCGGAGTTATCGCAAACCAAACACCAACCTTGCAACAAATAAGGTACAGCAGAAAGTAGATTGCTTATCCTTATTTGTATACAAAGGCTCTAAACAAAGTTAGCTCCACACATAAAACACAAAAAAAAAATGCACAACCGATTAAAACATAACACACATGAATGGAAAATTAATAGCCAACACACGATCTCGATTTCTCAGTCAGTTGTCCAGTATATGCAATCAAGACAGCTCCAAGGATAGTATTCCTCGGTGATGATTCTCCCTCATTCGCACTTGAAATGAAACGACACGATTTTCTTGAGCTTTGCAGAGTCACTCTGTCAGAACTGTCAATCATCGCTACCAATGTTCATCACTCGCACTATAAAAGGTAGCCATTGCTTTCCTCGAGATTTTGTTGTACTCGAGAGTTGCGCTAGTGATTCTCAACAAAACTCTTCGGCATCGGTTGACAACTCATCCAATGTTTTAAATACCAATCATCACACATCAATGATTGGATTCCATCACTGCTCCTCCAGTCCACTTGTCAGCTACCCTAGACTTTCGAGTGATCCCGCACATTCGAAATTTCTCGGTTGTCTAATCTCAATAAGGCATTCTGTCGTTGGTCACCAGAAAAGCTATGATGCATATACGCAAATCTCAACCATGACCGAGATAGCTCGCTCAAAGTGCTAACTCGAAACTTTTAGAGAGAAAACTTGTAGAGTCATAACTAGTCCCAAATGCAACTAGAGTTCACCCATAAAAACTAGAATTCGAAACATAACAAGGTGGATAGTCCTAAGCCCCAAATAAGGTAATATAAAACAACAAACTCATACCTCGAGTTAGCGCGGCGAGACGAAAGTGAGTGGTCAATGGTCATTAAACGTACTAACACTAGAGATAGTCTACAAAAATGCAGACTAGGTCTGATTACATACTGTAACGCTCCGTTTTAATTTAAAGAGTTTACCGAATTTATTTTTAAAATTCAGAGTAAATTTTTCGCAAAATATCAAATTTAAAATTGTAAACCGTAACGGGCGCTACCTAACTACTAACAACAAATAAACAAGGGTACAAACACAAAGGACCTACACATGCAGATTAACAATTAAAATAACAATCCATAAATCATAATTTCCAGATTCAAGTCAAAGCTTCAACATGATTCACAATAAACAAAGCGGAAGCATCAAAATAAAATATCCAACATAGATAGATACAACGGAAGCCAAACAAAACTCGACAGTCCAATGACCACCACTTGCTGGTCTCTCGCTGCCGCCGCCAACATTGTTCAACCTAAAGATAGGAAGAGGAAACAAGAGGACAAACAACAGAACAATGAGGGTGAGCAAAACCACTATACTCACCAATATCGCATAAGTCTATCTCGCATAAAGATCCAAAACCATAAATAGAGTATGCATAGAATCCATGTCTAACTCCCTATTCGGCCCTATCGCAAATCTCCTATGTACATACAACAACCTTCTGATCAGACATCGACAAGGAAGTAACCGGAAAGATTCCCACCCCAGCTCGACACGGGCTAAGATCTCCTTTCCAGGAGACAATGGAGATGTTTTTCCCCAACACACGGGCTAGGGTGTCCTCGTCCGGGTACGACGAGCAGGTGACCTCGCACTGCTTATGCATTCATCAAAGGCACTAAAGGCGAGATGCCCATGGCGGTGTAACACACTAGACTAGGGTTCTCAGGCATACTTAAGTTATCGAGATTATCATTTATATGAAATAAAAAAATGCGATAATGATAGATACACAAACTGTACCAACATGGTCGAAAGAGAGAGATACACATACGCGTGTAGGCAGCAAGCTCAGCTCGTCAAACACCTACATATATTAAAATAGTCTTATAAATGACTATTCCGCCCATGAACAACTATCATAACAATCACTTAGTACAACTAAGTGTACATAAGCATTTAAGCATGCATTTAACAAGTAAAACCCCAATTTCCAAAAACACCACGTAAGTTTTTCAAAACCTAACCCGAGCAGCGTTTTTGAAATCGACTTTACTATCAGCACATAATTCATATGAACATGATTCAAGTTGTATTAGAACCCTAAGACATGCATCTACAATTCTTATGAAGACACTAAAAACAAATAAGGTCATTTAGCAGGTGATAATTCAGAAAACATTCAAAATAAAGTAGTGGTTAAAAACTGAGAATATGCAACCGACTAGCCTTTAGTAAATGTTAGCTAACTGGAGCTATAGGCATGCTTTCAATGAGATACATAAACCACATGATAGTTAACTCAAATTTCTACAACTTTACTGAAGATCACATTGGCAAATATTTACATTATCAACGAGTTTAATCACAAAATATTTGACTCAGCAAACTTGCCAAAAACTAACATGTGATATAGACAGCACTTCAGAGTTTACCACATAGATCGAGCTACAGACCTCCCAATGACATGGTTCAAGTTTCAAATTAAACCTAAAGCATTTCTCTATAACATTCATTTATAACACATAAGTATATAAGGTCAATAAGATAATGTAAAATAAGTTAACAAATAAACCTCAGATTTCTGTCCAAGTACAAAACTCGATCTCATGCATGTCTACCTTTATAAGAACACAACTCGAGCTACAAAGCACATAACAACATGAGGTTTATCTCATTTGAAAGATAAAAAATAGACCTATAACTTTAATGAAGAGTATAAGTTCATACAAGCACATTACGACACTACAAATATGCCACACATTAACTACACATATGCTGCCCGGTAACAGGAACAACTGCAAGCGCAATAATTCTCGTAAAAATCATAACTTATTAGATATAGCTCGGATTTACAAAGTTCCAAAGCCCCGTGAAAGCCAACATAAAATATACATTTCATCAGAAGGAATCAACAACAAGTTATGGGTTTCAGAAGGTCAATATATGTTGGGTTCTGTAAGGAACGTCGTCCAACAGGCACAATATTGAACTTATCAAAATAAATCCTAACGCAGCGGAATCTATAGTTAGGATATGGACGTTTACCTTTTAAAATTTTTTTTGCCGACTCTGAGACGATGTATAGTACCGTTGATGTAGTTCGTCTGAACATCACAATCTAATGGGCTGATAGATTTCGCCTTTATTCGATTCTAATTGAAAGTTCCAACAAAACCTTGATCACACGGCAACACGGTCTCGGACGTCGGGGTGCAGCGGTGGCTTGTGCGCTTTAGGCGCGGTCAACATACGCGGGCAGCAGTGACGTGCTCACGCGGGTGTGCGTCGGGCGCTGGCGAGAAGCGCGGGGTCGCTGGGCGCTGGTAGTGTACGCACGCGGGTAGTCCTACGCGTGGGCGGACTGGCACTGGCAGGTGGACGCACGCGGGCGTGGGCAGCAAGACTCCTGGGCGTGCGAGGAGTGTGCGCGCGTGAACTGGCGCGCGCTGGGACTTTACAATCGGTGATGGCGAGCAGACAACGCGGATGAGTAGCAGCGATGGGCGTGCAAGAAAACACGGATTGGAAGCTTGCGGACGTTGCTGGTAGCGTGCGATGGTGACCGGGCTTCGCTGGCAGAGCCTGGCTAGGCGCGGGCGCGGACTGGGACTTGCAACTGTGATTGGCTGGGTGTGGGCGGCGGCAGCGATTTCCGGCGGCTTCTCACGGCGGCGGACGGCGGCGATAAGATGGTGATGATGACCGGAAAATATATATATAGAGAGGCTCAATATATTGTACCAAAAAGCCTTCTAATGGATTACCTAAACACCTACTTCGATCAAACTGTGTGGAGCGTTTAATTGAATCTCCCTAACTCTCGAACGAAGCTATTTCTCGCGTGTATGTAGAGAGAAAAATCGGCCAGCATCAACTTGTAGGAGAGATTGGGACATGGTGTATTTATAGGCTCCATTAGGGACCTTAAGGAGGTGCTAAATATGAGCTTATCTCATTTAGGCCTAGGAATCCTAATTCTACTCGAATACTAATTTAATGTAGAAGAAGATCTCCTACTAATCACCATCTTTTAGAAGACTCCTTAGTCCCTAACACTAGAGAAGATCCTAATAGGAATACCTTTCCTAATTAAATTAATAATCATGGAATAAAATTAATTCCTAACTTAGGAAGCCTAATTCTACTCCAATTAATTATCTATGTCGGAAATATATTTTCTACTAATCTCAAGAGAAGATTCTAGTAGGGACTTTATTCTCCTAATTAAATTAACTAATATGGAATAAAATTAATTCTTATTTAAATGGAATTAAATAATAAAACATCCCACTAGAGTAATATTATCTCTCTCCCCATTTAGCTACTATTTTACCAATAAAATTGAGCCTTCATGATTAAATAATATTAATCCGATTGATCGATTTACCTCCCTATGTGTAAGATATATTGTCCGTTGATTAATTAAATTATTGACAAAATAATTAATCAACTTCTTATTCATTTCTGAATTTAGTACCACTCAGATCCTTGACCATTATGTCAGACAATCGTCTACCTGCAGGGTTTAACATAATGTACATTCCTGAGCTTATTTCGGGGATGTCATCAATCCAGCGCACTGGAACATAGAATATAATTTATAATAGCACATCATATAATTATTCTTACTTACCAAAATACCTCGTATGTCATCCTAATAAAATAAGAATCACTTGGTAAATCAAATAAATAAGAAACAAATATATATGCCTATATTATATTATCTTACAGCTTAAGAGAACGCATCAATCTCTGATGGTCTAGGTTACAACATCGGTCAGTGAGTCTCATAAACTTATCCTTCTGTGGTCATGTTCAACACTTAACATAAGTGCTAGTGTAACTCTTCAGTCAAAGACCAACTGAATTACGAATACACTACAGTCTTTTTCCAAGAGGGGTCTCACTGCCTGTCTAGACTGTGAATGAATAGTTTAGTCTTATAAGGAACCGATAGGTAATATTTCTGTTCGAAACACTTCGAACCACACTATCTCAATATAAGACATGGAGTATGATTTTCATAAATAAATAAACTGCAAACATATGTACTTTGACCGAAACATGATGGCCAGATCAAAATGGAACTGATAGAAACTGCAAAACATAGCTTTTACAGCATACCTCTAACAATCTCCCACTTATGCTTTATAAGCTCATGGCTAAACAAACTAACCACATTTTCTTTCAATCTAATTCTCAAGGACTAGTCTACTATGTCGCCCTAACATTTGACTCCCATTCCTTCTACGTGTCATGTAAAGACTTTCGCCGGTAGGCTCTTCGTAAAAGGATCTGCTAGGTTGTCCTCTGACTGTATCTTGGCAACAACGACTTCTCCTCGTCCAACGATTTCTCGTATCAGGTGGTACTTGCGCTCTATGTGTTTACTCGCTTTATGAGTCCGTGGGTTCTTCGAATTTGCTATTGCTCCACTGTTATCACCGAACACTATAATCGCAGCGGACAAACTCGGTACCACATCAAGGTCGAGGAGAAAATTCCTGAGCCAGAAAGCTTCTTTCGCTACCTCTGAGGCTGCTACATACTCAGCCTCCATCATTGAGTCTGCCACGCATTTCTGCTTGACACTCCTCTATACTATGGCTCCTCCTTTTAAAGTAAACACAAACCCTGAGGTTGACTTGCTTTCGTCCTGGTCTGCCTGGAAGTCAGAATCGGTGTAACCCAACGGAAGCAATTTATCTGCCTGGTAAATCAAAATGTACTCCTTAGTCCTACGTAGGTACTTGAGTATATGCTTTACCGCATACCAATGTTCCGGTCCTGGATTACTCTAATATCTTGCTACCATGCCCACGACATAACAAATATCAGGTCGCGTGCACAACATAGCATACATGAGGCTTTCTAGTGCCGATGCATAAGGAACTGCCCTCATGTCCTCTACCTCTTGAGGCGTCTGTGGGGACATCCTATTAGATAGAGGTACTCCGTGCCAAAAGGGTAAATCCCCTTTCTTGGAATCCTGCATGTTGAAACGCTTTAAAACAATGTCTATGTATGTGGATTGGGATAGGTACAACTTTCTCTTCTTTCGGTCGCGAATAACCTTGATTTCGAGAACATGTCCTACTTCCCCCAAATCCTTCATATCAAACTGCTTGGTTAACCATACCTTTACGTCTGATAACATCTTCACACTGTTTCCAATGAGAAGAATATCATCCACGTACAACACTAGAAACACCACCACGTTTCCATCACTTTTTTTATACACACAGTGCTCATCCAGACATTGGGTAAATCCATACGATTGGACAACCTCGTCAAAACGGATGTTCGAAGACCTCAAAACCTGCTTCAGCCCTTAAATGGACCTTTTCAGCTTGCAGACTAGATGCTTTTGGCCCTTTGCAATGAATCCTTCTGGTTGCTGCATATAAATGTCCTCGTCCACATTCCCGTTAAGGAAATCGGTCTTAACATCCATTTGCCAAATCTCATAATCCATATGAGCGGCCATAGCCAAGAGAATCCTGATGGATTTGAGCATGGCTACCGGCGAAAAAGTTTCCTCAATAATCGATGCCTTCTTTCTGAGTGTACCCTTTCTCAGTAAGCCTAGCTTCGAAGGTCTCAACCTTCCCATCTGCTCCTCTCTTTCTCTTATAGACCCACTTGCATCCAATGGCGCGAACGCTACTGGGTGGCTCTACAAGATCCCAGACCTGATTAGTGTCCATTGACCCTATTTCAGATTTCATCGCCTTTGGCCAAGACTCTGCGTCCCGATCTTGGAGTGCCTCATTGTATTTCCATGGGTCGGATTCAAGAACGTCCGGGACGGCCTCAGAAGACTCTCCCAGACCCATGAACCGTTCAGGCTGCCGGACAACCCTCCCACTACGACGAGGTACTACCTGCTCAGATGCATCATCAGCGATACGTGTTGCAGTACTTTGTGGTGTAACATCTAGCGCACTTGGTATTGAAGTACTCACTCCCTTTAACTCCTCGAGAACATGTCTACTACTGGGCTTATGATCTAAGACATAGTCTTCTTCCAAGAACCTAGCATTCGTGCTATCGATTACTTTCTGGTCCTCGGGACTATAAAATAGACCACCTTTCGTTTCCTCAGGATATCCCACAAACATCCTTACTTCTGTTCTCGGTTCCAATTTATCAGTATCGGTTCTCAGCACATGTGTTGGACTACCCCAAATCCTGATATGCCTTAGACTAGACTTATGCCCAGACCACAACTCCAATGGTGTAGACGGTACTGATTTAGAAGGTACTCTATTCAGTATGTATACCGCTGTTTCTAGGGCATATCCAAAAAACGAATCTAGTAAAGTACTATAACTCATCATTGCCCTAACCATTTCCATAAGTGTATTATTCCTCCGTTCTGCTACGCCATTCTGTTGTGCTCATCCAGACATTGGGTAAATCCATACGATTGGACAACCTCGTCAAAACGGATGTTCGAAGACCTCGAAGCCTACTTCAGCCCTTAAATGGACCTTTTCAGCTTGCAGACTAGATTCTCTTGGCCCTTTGCAATGAATCCTTCTGGTTGCTGCATATAAATGTCCTCGTCCACATTCCCGTTAAGGAAATTGGTCTTAACATCCATTTGCAAAATCTAATAATCCATATGAGCGGCATAGCCAAGAGAATCCTGATGGATTTGAGCATGGCTACCGGCGAAAAAGTTTCCTCATAATCGATGCCTTCTTTCTGAGTGTACCCTTTCGCAACAAACCTAGCTTTGAAGGTCTCAACCTTCCATCTACTCCTCTCTTTCTCTTATAGACCCACTTGCATCCAATGGCATGAACGCCACTGGGTGGCGCTACAAGATCCCAGACCTGATTAGTGTCCATTGACCCTATTTCAGATTTCATCGCCTTTGGCCAAGACTCTGCGTCCCGATCTTGGAGTGCCTCATTGTATTTCTATGGGTCAGATTCAAGAACGTCTGGGACGGCCTCAAAAGACTCTCCCAGACCAATGAACCATTCAGGCTGCCGGACAACCCTCCCACTACGACGAGGTACTACCTGCTCAGGTGCATCATCAGCGATATGTGTTGCAGTACTTTGTGGTGTAACATCTAGCGCACTTGGTATTGAAGTACTCACTCCCTTTAACTCCTCAAGAACATGTCTACTATTGGGCTTATGATCTAAGACATAGTCTTCTTCCAAGAACCTAGCATTCGTGCTATCGATTACTTTCTGGTCCTCGGGACTATAAAATAGACCACCTTTCGTTTCCTTAGGATATCCCACAAATAGCCTTACTTCTGTTCTCGGTTCCAATTTATCAGTATCGGTTCTCAGCACATGTGCTGGACTACCCCAAATCTTGAGATACCTTAGACTAGACTTATGCCCAGACCACAACTCCAATGGTGTAGACGGTACTGATTTAGAAGGTATTCTATTCAGAATGTATACCGTTGTTTCTAGGGCATATCCCAAAAACGAATTTAGTAAAGTACTATAACTCATCATTGCCCTAACCATTTCCATAAGTGTACTATTCCTCCGTTTTGCTACACCATTCTTTTGAGGCGTGCCAGGCGCAGTCAGCTGGGATGTAATCCCATTATCCGTCAAGTAGCTCCTAATTTCATTCGAGATATATTCGCCACCACGATCTTATCGTAATGACTTGTGATACTGTTTCCTAACTGCTTCTCCACAACTGCTTTATAATCTAAGAACTTCTCAAAGCATTTAGACTTGCGGTGCAGAAGGAAAATGTACCCATATCTCGAGTAATCATCGATAAACGTAACGAAGTACTCGAAACCATCTCTCACTTGAACACTCATAGGACCACATAGATCGAAAAAAACTAGCCCTAACACATCTTCGGCTCTATGCCCCTTTGAACTAAAAACCCTCTTAGTCATTTTGCCTTTTAGGCAAAACTCACAACCTTTGATGCCAAAGATATGTTTCGTTCATTTTAGAAGGTTCTTTTCTCTTATTTAGATTAGATGATGAATTAAGTAATTGGTTCTGTTGCAGTGAAGATGACTTAGATTCTAGAATGTATAGATTGTCAACTAATGAACCAGAAAATATGAACTTTTTGCCAAAACGAATAACAACTTTATTATCAAAAGTAGCGGAAAAACCATTCATAAACAACTTAGAAACTGAAATCAAATTCTTTCTAAAACTAGTAACATAAAGACAATCTTATAAAACTAGAAACATATCTATGCCAAAAACTAAATAGACGTCTCCCGCTGCAACTTCTGATGCTCTACTAGCATCACCCAAGTAAATGGTAACTTCTCCGTCCCTAAGTCGCTTGTTTTCCTGGAACCCCTGCAATGAATTGCAGATATGATCAGTGGCTCCTGTATCTACACACCAAGTACTGGTAGATAACACCGCTAAACATGTTTCAATGACTAAAGCAAAAGGTGTACCTTTGTCGAACTTCCTGAGGAGAGGGTAGTTTGCTTTCCAGTGTCCTTTCTGCTGGCAATTGTGGCACTTGCCTTTCAGCTTATTCGCTTTTTGTCGAGGTTGCGCGTCATTCGTGACCGCCTTGCCATTTCCTGTGGACTTCTTCCTCTTCTTGCCCTTAGGTGCCTTAGAAGTGGAAGCTTCTCCCCGCGGGGCTACCATAGCTTGGGTTTTCTGACGAAACAGGCCCTCTGCCAACTGAAGTTCAGCAACAAGTTCCGGAAGAGTCATCAACATCTTATTAATGTTGTAATTCAACCGAAATTGCTCGAAGCTCTTCGGCAAAGACTGGAACACTATATCGACCTGGGTTTCCCCGTCAATATAAGCCCCAAGAACCTCCAGCTCATTCAGCTGGGCCATCATAGGAAGAACATGTTCCCTTACGGGAGTGCCCTCGCGCATGGTCATGTTCATCATAACCCTCATGGCCTCTTGTCGGGCAGCCTGCGACTGATGACCAAATAACTCCTTGAGATTGAGAAGAATCTCTGCAGCAGTGTTCATAGATTGATGTTGATGTTGAAGTACATTTGACAAAGATGTAACACTTCGCCATTTCGTCAGTCTTTTTCCACCTAGCATACTCCTCTTTCTCTTGGTATGGTGCATTGTCAGCAGGCACAGCCGGACTAGCCTCAACAGTAGCAAATTTGTACCCTTCAGCAGTCAACACAATATCCAAGTTCCTTTTCCAGTCAATATAATTGGGACCAACAAGTTTGTTTTCTTTGAGAATTACGGACAACGGATTGAAAGACATTTTGAATTCCTGGGATCATGCAAACATAGTCTTTACTCAGTCAAGTAGTTTTGAATTTAAACATCAAATATTGATCCCATGTAACAATATTCAAATAAATTCACCAACACCTCAAAACACCGAATCCCCGCAGGCCACAGAGTGTGGACGTCTACGGTTCAAACATTTGCAAGAGGAGGGATAAATCCCATTAGCTTAACATACTGCCGAGCACTACTTAACTAATAGTCGGTTTCATCTTTTGGCCAGCATAATTAACTTATAAAAGAATAAAAAACGACCTTATCCTTTGGGAATATCGTAATTATTTGCACTTTTAGTGTAACCCATTAATTGGTACTAAGTTTTCTACCAAAATTATATGTCCACCTTTGGGTGACCCGTACGCTTTTGAAATAGCTCACTATAACTATCTCGAAGGAGATTCGTCCTTGTGAACTGTGAAATAAAACATCTTGTGGGCTCGAATTAAATCACTTTTGTAACGCCCCGAATTTTATTAATAAAAAAAATACTAGCTTTTAAGATAAGCTAGCCTTTGTTAATAAATGTTCATGTTCATGTTCAAGTCTAAGTTATTCAGCTAGCTAAATTCCAAGTTTGACGTTAACTCGAAAATATATTCGGATAATTTTATTTATTAACCGAGTTAATTCTAGTAATTAATCTCAGTTTATTTATTTAATAAATAGACATTAGTAAGTTTGGGATTAATTATACTAGTATTGACGTATTAATCGAATTTGAGAATAATCGATAAATCGTCAAAGATGAGTTTCCAGCCTAGTTAATAAGTTATTCAGAAATAAGTTCGACTTTAAGTCGAAAATCTATTTGGTTTAATTTATTTTCAATAACCGAGTTAGTTTTGATAATTAGTTCCCGAAACGTTTATTTTATAAACGGACATTATTAGTCGGGATTAATTACGTGAAATCAAGAATATTCGAATTAATTTTCGAAGTCAACTTCTGACCGAAATTGAGTAAAATCAGTTTAGGTTATCTTGTCTACGTACTATCCCTATAAAGCGACGCGTTCACATTGGTACACCATCCACCATTAAATTATGCCTAAGTAATTATCATTAATCCTTGCTTAATTAACTTAATCCATGCTTTGCCTATTAATCTATGTTTAGCCTGTTAATCCATGCTTAGCCTATTAATCCATGTTTATGCTTAAGTAAGTACTATGTTCAAGACTAATTAATCCTGGCATTAGGCTTTAGTCATTGCTGTGACCATGAGTTATCAGTGCAAGTGGGCTTACATGAGTCACCTACTTGCTTGTAAAACATGCCATGGCTTTAGTCATTGCCGTGACCGTGCAAGTATTAGGCTGTAGTCATTGTCGTGACCATGAGTTATCAGTGCAAGTGGGCTTACATGAGTCACTTACTTGCTTGTAAAACATGCCATTGGTTTAGTCATTACCGTGACCGTGCAAGTGGGCTTAGATGAGTCACCTACTTGCTTGTAAAACATGCCATGGCTTTAGTCATTCCGTGACCATGAGTTATCAGTGCAAGTGGGCTTAGATGAGTCACTTACTTGCTTGCAAAACATGGCATGATTAGAGCCCTTAATCGACCCTTTAAGTGCAGTTATCAGTGCAAGTGGGCTTAGATGAGTTACCTACTTGCTTGTAAAACATGCCACGGCTTTAGTCATTGTTGTGACCATGAGTTATCAGTGCAAGTGGGCTTAGATGAGTCACCTACTTGCTTGTAAAACATCGCATGATTAGAGCCCTTAATCGACCCTTTAAGTGCCACCTCGGATGGTGACTAAGCCGTGCAAATGCCACGGAAACACACGGATGAAGCAAGTGGCACTATAAGAAATTAGCTTCATTTTTCATGTCATGTTATGTTCAGCCATGTAAGGTTTGCCGGAAAAAGTTGCCGGACGGCCGGCGAGGTGCCGACCGTAGGGCCTGCCATTCCAAACGCTCGGTGCAGTGCCACCGGCAGTGGCCTTCCAGCACACGGCAGCACACGCACACCAGTAGTGCATCGTGCACAGCCGTGCGGCAGCGCCCAGCAGTGTGTCGCCAGCGGCCATGTGTACAGTGCACGCCAGCGCATGCTGGCCAGTCCCAGCGCACGCCAGCGCGCCCGACAGAGCGCCAGTAGTGCCCAGCATGCCTCGGCCAGTGCCCGACAGCACGCCCAAGTGCCCAAACATCCTAGCACGCGCGAGAAGCGTAGCCCGCGTGCCTAGTCGCCTGCCCGCGGTGCACAGTACCGCCCAGCAGTGCCAGCATGCACCAGTGCCGCAGCCAGTGCGCACGACAGTGTGATATGGAAGTGGCTAGACAGCTCAAGAGCACCGCAAGTCATGCCTATCACGCATGCAAGAGAATGGCACGGGCCACAGGCAAGATGCACATCCTGGAGCAGGAGACGCGCACAGAGCGCGAGAGTGGCCAATCGATGGGCAAGGACAGCTGCGGGCAACTAACGTGCGAGGCAAGCGAGCGGACGCACACTGACGCGAACGCGCAGCATGCACGGGCAATGGGCGCGACGAGCGTAGGAGTGGATGAAGCTGGCGCGCGCAACGGACGAAGCCTTATGCCTCGAGGCAAGCGGCAAGGCAGGTATGGGCGCATGCACGTGATAAGACGGCTGGCATCGACGTCGTGCGCGACAAGCCCCGATGGAGGAACACGCGTGGGGCACGAAGCCCCAATCCTTGAGGCATGTGGACTGGCGGGGATCCACGCGCGGGGTAAAGCGGCCGAGGACGGGAGTGCGCGCGATGCGCGCGAGGGAACCGAATGCGCGAGCAAGGTCGGCGCGGGCCTACTCCCCACGGGCTTAGGCAAGCCAAAGGCGGTGCGCGCCTAGGGCGGTTGGCATGAGGCGGCCGCGTGGGAAAATAGAGGGAGAGGATTACTTGGAGTGCAAGCCAAGTCAATTGATTTCCATCTTGCATTATGATTTCTAGATTGTTTAAGATTTCTAATATTTTATTGCCTTAATAATTCCCTAGGTAGATTAGGACTACGTATAATTTGTGCCTATATAAAGGCCCCTTCCCTATGTTACTTTGAATCATTCAAATTATCAATAAAAATCCAAACTTCTATTCAAACACTTTGTCTTAGATTTCTTTTAGATATCTTTTGCAATTTTATTAGTTTCAATAGGCGCGTCTGTGGCTAGAGAAACACCTATCGGCGATTCAAGGCGCGGATTCGTGGCTTATCGACAATCGGAACACACGATCCTCATCATTGGTGCTTTCATTGAGAGGTGTTAGATCGTGTGTTTTTCTTCTACCCCATTCCTTTTCTTTTTCTCTTATTTTTTCGTCCCCCTATCAAAAAAAAAAAAAAATATATCATCAACTTCAAGACGAGTCCACAAAGTAAGGAGTGATGGCAAGAGAAGAAAGCAATAGCCAACAAGGAGATGAATGATAAGATCGATAATGTAACGCCCCAAGGATATTTAAAGACAATTCCGGACTTATCCAACAATCTTGTTTTAAAATTTCGAAACCATTTATCGATTTATAAAACATTTAGCACTACTCGAGATCTTTGCAAAGCTTAACACATAATCAGCATAAAGGAAACGAGAATATCCAACATAATCCAAGTTCCAAGACTAGATTTCAACATATCTAGCAATAGGATTGTCAACATAATCCAAATTGATAAAAATATTCCACATGGTTAAACAGTTCAACCAATCCCGAAAGCAATGGGGATGAATAACAAAGTCTGATAATCTGAACATAAATATGAAAGCAAGCAGAAGCAATATAAAGAAATAATAATATTTGACCACCCACTCGTCTTCAGTCTCGTCATGCCCAACACGTGCTTAACCTGCATCAATGAAGAGCAGGTGGGGATGAGCACAAATATAAACGAGGTGCTCACCACTACGCATAATATATTGGTAAGAATCCTATACTAGAGTCATATGCAAGTACATGGTCAAAAGACATAACACACCACTCTCCTACTCATCACTATATTCATGTGCACACCTATAATAAGCCACCAGGGGTAAGCCCAAACTCATCAGCGGGAGTACAGTCGTGCCGAGGTTCAACATCAACGGTCACGGCCCATCGACTAGGCTAAAATGAGTCTACCTATCACAAGGTTGGAGATCGCCCACCACTAGGCACCGTCTCATGACTCACACATACATTCACAGAATACAAAGTATAAAAATCTTACCTCAATTATAACATAGCAAATTTTAGATTAAAACCCACCTGGAAATCGAGGTAGAATATCACACAAAAGCAAGTCCGTAGGTCGAGGGCTCGACTCCTCAAACACCTACATTTAAGCGAGATAATATATTAATAATCTATCTCACTACTCGAATTTAACATAAAACTCATGCTTAATAAAAATTAAGACTTAAGGGTTTTAATCGGATTTTTCGTGGACTTGGAACTCTCTAATTTTTGAAAAATAAGACTCGGAGAAGTAATTTGGGGTCTCGGAACTTAAAAAATAATTTTTCCAAAATTTTTCGCATTTGAAAACATCGATATTAAAACGGGCTCCAAAACACAAAATTGGGCTAAAAAGCTGACTGGGCTGCATTGGCCACTTTCTAAAATTCTGGGCCGCGAAATTGGGCTAGATAACATGGCCCAAAGCTCACAATGGCTGTGACCACGCAGGCCATAACTGGGCTGGGGCGCGGGCCCAAGCAGCTGAGAAACATGGTCCGCGTGGGCCAGATTTCGGGCCAGAAAGCCCACGCACTAGGACAGGGCTGATATGGGTTAAAAAAAATTAAATAGGCTGCACTGGTAGCGGGTTTCGAATGCGCTACTTCACTCGTGAAATAGTGCCAGGAAGACCACTACGCTACAAGGTCCTTTCGTTCATTTAATCGAAATCAAATGTTACTGAATTACAAACAAGGCATGCGAATCAAACACAAGCAACAGCAGGCTGAACAAAAAAAAACTTTTCGGCAACAGGTTTCAACAGCAATTTCTACAGACTCGAACACCAAAAGATTTTAAAAAAATAACAAAGTTTACATAATTTGAAAACTTTATAAAATCGGGTTTTCTCGGGTAATGAAAAGATACATAACGACTCGAATGCTATACGAACGGAAAACAACAAGGCGATGACTCAGTTAATAATAACGAGACTTTGAAACAACAAAACGGGACTCCGAAACTCGCAAGTAAATACAACAACAAAACAACGTTAGAAAAAATACGAACGAGAGTCCATTAATCCACACAAAATTCACGATTAATTATCCGACAAACAATACAATTATACGAGTCGATAACCAATGAATAAATAAGCACGATTAACCAGCAATAACACGAATACGCCGAGATAACCGTAGGGGTTCGAAAGATTACCTGTCTTTGGGAATACGAGTTATCGGGAAAACGGGTCGAACGAAACGGAGAATGGAATTCGAACTCCTTGAATCCGGTGCTGACTACGAACGCCAGCCACGTACAAAAGCTCTTCACGACCTGTTGCTGCGCGACTGAGAGGACGCCGTCGAGGATGGAAGGAGCTCGCCGGAAACAATGGGAAAGGAAATTTTCCGGTGATTCTCGAATGGGTTTGCGAGGCTGGAAGGTTCGCTGCTCGAGGTCAGACGGAATGGGGCTTTTGACCGTGAGGGTTCGTGAGGACACGATGACAGCAAGGTCCGTCGGAAACAATGGAGGTTCGCCGGATTTGCAGGTTCGATTATTTTTATTTTTTTTAAAAAAAACTGAAAGCAGTTCGGTTTGCAAAGGAGGAGAAGAGCTTGAACTTGAGATGATGAAGTGACAAAGAGGACTTGTGTGGTTCTTATGCAGGTTCGTGCGATAAGATTTCCCAGGAAAATCGCGACAGAATTGAAGGACGAAGAACAAGTCGTCGGCGATGAATTCTGCTCAAAATCTCACGCGGATAAGAAGAAAAAATATCAGATCAATTTATCTCTTGGGCCATATTTAATCCTTGTTGGGCCAAAAATATTTTTAAAAGAATTGGGCCAAGATTGATAATTAATTAAAGGAATTGGGCCAACATAATAGC
>CACSLK010007799.1:66183-86467 GCA_902706635.1 Striga hermonthica | reverse complement strand
CTACGTGCACGGCCACGCCCTTTGGCCGAAACACCGCAAAATCTAAATAATCCTCCAAACACATAAACTAATCTGAACATGATATGGCATAAAAAGGCTAAATACGCGAGGATTGCTCGGAGAATTTTAACTTAAAACATGACATGATCGGCACGGCTTCTCGCACGGCCTTAACAACAAAGGACACGCATGCACGCCTAAACTGAAAATCGAACTTAATAAACATGATAATCTCGGTCAACAACCGTCGGGAATTTACCTCCGATTAAGCCCGAGTGACAACTCTCTTCGAATTCCCGTACTCGGCCGTGACCCTCCGCTTGCGTGCGTGCGGTCTGCGCGCGACGGACTGCTACTACTCGACGGGTGCTTGCGTGCGCCTGGTTGCCGTGCGGTACACTGACTGCCGTGGAGTACTGCTTCTACGCGTACGGATACTTGCTGCTTGCGTGCGATGGCTCGGTACTTGCGATAACTAGCGCACGATACTTAGGATTCCTCACAAACTCACTTAACTCTCTCTTTCACTTTGCTATATATAAATATGATGACTGAACTTTGAAGAGTACCTACGGCTTAGCTTGTGATGAACATATATGTGGGAAAAGATGGGAAAAATTCCCAAGACTTCCTTCTTATATAAGAACCGAATGGAAATGTGATGATGAAGTGATTATGTGGTGAAATTTGCTAAGAACACTTGGAGATAAATTAAGGTCATAACATAATGACTAATCACTCTTCTTATCCCAAATCAAGCCACGTTAATGCTTAAGGATAAAGGAAATTTAGATCAAAATTCCCCAAACATTTACTACTTAATGCACGACTTTTAATTTGATCCAAACTTAATTTCGTACGGCTTTTTGCTTAATTATGTGGTTAACTTACTAATTAATCACTTAAACATGTTTAATTATTTCATTAAACATAATGCTTAATTACCAAAATTATTTCGAACGTAAACGATACGTCGAAAATAATTTTCAGTAATCTCGACTGAAATGACTAAAAATAATTAATTCCAAACATTAGTATCGGAAATAAAAATATAATTTATACTGAAACTGACGGGATATTACATGTTAGCCTCAATAATAAACAGTAATCAATAATCGAAAGGTATGGTCTCAGCATGTATACGAAGCAATAATCTATCCCATTCTCTCATCAATAATCACAATAATCAGACTCATGTGCACACCTACGCATAGACTACTGCTAATACTCGATTTCAACGCCAAGACCTACGCCTTGGTCATACAACGATGCCCTGCCAGTAGGAGTAAACCACCCCGCCGGCCAAAACCTACGAATTGGTCTTACAATCAGGGATCACCAGCCAGAACCTACGCCCTGGTCTTACGACACTCAAGGGAGACTACCCAACAGGTACGTTCTATAGCTACGGGGATAACCGTTCGGTGGCCGGTACAGCTCACACCGAAGGCTACATGATTCACATGCATACCTTGATCATACCACAATTAAAACAGTAATAACATTTAAGGCATAATACTTTTCAAATTAAAACCCACCTGGCTTTCGAAAAATAGAAAAATACACAATTGCTCACGATAGGTTCGAAGCTCGACTCCTCGGAAACCTAAAATTTAATGAGATAATCCTCATCAACAAATTATCTCATCACTACGAAAATTATTAGATTAAGGTTGATTAGACTACACAACCAAGTGTAACAAACAAACAAGTAGCAAATAATAACACATAATGCAGGAAATTAAGACATAAAAGGACAAAATTCTACTAACTCTTTCTATATATTAAGGATGCTAATGCAAGCTTACAGACAATAATTTACGTCATCATCCCTATCCACCAATTTTTGATAAATGCTCATACCAACAGCAACTAAATGAAACAAAATAAATAGGCTAAGTTTAAACTAGAAAAGAAAATATAGAAATTAATGCACTTAATAATTTAATGTAATGGAATAGATTCAGCAATATATACTAGATGACAAATAAATTAACAAAGATCCCAAATGGATCGACAAATGTATTAGTCCACGGACATACTGGCAAACAAAAGCCTGTAACATAAATAGATATTAAAGAATAGGAGTTGTATCAATTAAAGTGATGACTGTTGCGTTTTGCCTAAAACGATTATATTATCAGCAAAATAGATACAACTCGGCACAAAATAGATCACAACAAGCCTCCTCTTTTGGCTCCAAAACTAGAGCACGTACTCAACTTATTAAACTAACACTTCTTAAGCTCACATAATTATGTAACAAGCACATAATCAACATTAACAATCCAGCTCCAAATCAATACATGCTCACAGCCTCAAGGTACTTGGACAAACAACGCAATATAACATATAAACATATACGTTCATTATCTCTTCTAAACTTAAGCAATCTTAAGCATGCTTTTTCAACACATGTGAAGAATTGAATAACCGCAAGAAGAAATTCAACATTAACACACACGAAGAATTGATTAAAAGCAAGGTCTCAACATCCACAAAACATCAACAAAGTACAATTAAGCAAGGTAAGAAATTCACATCAGCATGCTCCTCTTTCCTCACATTTCTAAGCACAACAACAAGCCTTCATTGATGCTAAAAGGGTCAGCCAAATACCTCTCGAACACAACGAGCTACGGCCGATCGCGCGGTCGGGCCACGTACGGCTCAATTTGCTGTAGCTCGGACACTTGACCAGGCTTTAGGATCACGTTGCTGCTCCTTGCGAGAATCAACTGCCTGCGGTCCACCAAAAATTCGGGGCCTCAGCCGCGGTGGTTCTCGATACCAGCATCTCGAGTGTGCTCGGAGTCCGCTGCTCCTATTGACTTACTCTCGGTGCTTGCACGCTAGACCTTGGATGGTTCGTCTCGGTACAGTACGAAAAATGGTTCGTGGCAGCTGAACGGATGTGAACGGGACTCGCCTCGGCTCACGGTTTATGTCTGGGGTGGCTCGAGCGACGGCGGTTGAACAGCGATTCCTCGCGGCGATGGCAGGTCGAGTTTGTTCACTGCGATGTGGCTGCTCCTTCCAATCAAATCTCGGTTCTGTCTGCTTGCTTGCCATGGCTGACAATCTTCAGCGGGCTGCGGTTTTCTGCTCTCGGCGTGACGACGATGGCTCGCTGATAGGGATGATCGAGGACGCTGGCAAAAGGGGCTCGTGAAGGTGAGTGCAGGTGTGAAAAGGGGCGGTCGTCGGCGACTTACGGCTGCTCGCGACTCGACGGTGGCTGGGACTAATATTCTCGTCGTTGAGAGAGACTGGGTCGCACACCGGCCAAGGGCTTGTTCACGGCGTGGCGTCGCCGGCAGAGCTTGACAGCGGTTGATACCGGCTATAAGGGCCTTGATTCGCGAACAGAGAAAGAGAGTGACAGAGGGTTGTTGCCGACGGAAGGTCTGAGGATAAAACGCCGAATAAGAGGATGGAGAAGAAGGGTGAATTTTTCGATCTGAATATAAGAGGATATGAAGTCGAGAGATTCGAATCATAGAGAGATATATCGCTGAAAGATCGGAACTGAAAACAAAATGGCGCAGATTGAGAGTGAGACTCAGTTGTAAAAGAGAAGATAATCTCACTGATTTAATACTGAACAAACAAGACAAAACATGGGCCAAGAAATAGACAAAAGGCCAAATTAACTCTAATTGGGCAAAGGACTATACTTCATATGGGCTGAAAAATAATTGGTAAAAATGGGTCGATTTTTAATAGCTCAAATAGTCCAAAAAATTTAACTTAAAGCTCGATTGAAGATATCGGCTCGGACAACAAAATGCTATAAAACCATATGATATCGATTTCTTAAACGATTGACGACGAATAATAAGATATAATTATACGACTTATAATATTAGTTAAAGAACGTCAAATTAATTAAAATAAGTATAAACAGAAAGTGTCGAGCAATACCGGAATTGTACGAAATTAATATACAAAAATAACTTACGATAATTCGTATAATCTGGAAAAATCTATAATTTAAACGGGAACGAGAATTACTTTACACGATCAAACCAAAATCGCCGAACAACGAACGTTTTAAAATAAAACGATCGAGTACTCCAACCTTATAAATAATATTCAAAAAATTGAATATTCTGAGAAATTCTATAAATCGAACGGGGTGTTACATAATAAATCCTTTCCCTTTTAGTTCTTCAAAGATAGTTGCTGCTCCTGCTGAATAGACAGTCTGGTAGCCCGTTCTCACGTTGTCGGCATACTGATCTCGTGCAGCTTTAGAATCCGAAGTGTTTGCGTTGCCTTTTGCATAATTTCGGAATCGAGCCTTACCGAAGGCCTTCTTATTATTTTCTTAGTTTCAGGTTCCGTCTTATCTTCCTTGATGGAAAGTCAAAGTTAGGAACCAACATCGATTCTTCTGCAATGATGAACTGTTGGGCACGCACGAGAAATTCTTGGAACGTAGTCGGTTTTTTTTGGCAGAGAGTCCACCGAGATACTGAGTTCGGCTTTAATCCGGCTATTGCAGTACCCAGTAAATTCTCGGGATGACAGGGTTCCATGTTCTGGATGCGTTCGTTAAACCGGGACACATAATCTTTAACACTTTCATTGTCTTTTTGCACAATGTTGGTAATTGATTCCTTCATGATGAGACAAACTTGAGCACCGATGAAGTGCGACCGAAAAGCCATCCGTAGTTGTTGCCACTTCCATATCGAATGTGGTGGTAAGGTGTAGTACCACTTCTGAGCTCGCGGCCCCAGTGTAAGCGAAAACATACGACATCGCAAAGCATCATACACACCATGTAAGTCCATCCAGGATGTGTAATGTCCCAAATGCGCATCGGGATCTGAAGTCCCATTATACATGTCGATTTGTGGAATCTTTATTTTGGCAGGGAGAGTTTCCGTGTAAGCTCGGGTGCTAAAGGAGAATCAGCTTCAATGGTTATGTTACCCGAGCTCGAGATGTGTCGTGGAGATTCTTCCTGTGACTTTTGTCTAGTTTCCAGCTCAGTAATCTTTTCCGGAGAGCTTCCAATACTCCAGAACTCTGTCGTGACACACAATTTTGTTCAATTTGACGACGCAAATCTTCGCGGTCTCCATGCAAAGGAGATGAAGGTCTTAAGGGTATAGGAGACTTTCAGCGGTCATTTCATGATCAGGGGCCACACCAACGTTTGGATTATCGGGTGGTGGATTTACTGTTGGTCGAGTTGGTTATTCATCATGTTGGGAAGTTCGACGCGACAACGAAGTAGCATGTGATGCTGTCGCATGAGTTGTTTGATTCTGTACAAGGGAATTTGGTTGCGTCGTTGGATTTACTGGCAAAGGTGTTTGCAACTGCGTGGTGTTCGATGTTCAGGGCACTGCTCGCGCTATGAGGGATGTTAAACCTTGTATGAACTCCGGGTCATGAAGGAAGTTTGTAATATTTGTTGTTGGAGTTGCTTGCGGTGCATGCCCAGCGGAATTATTAGTAGTATGGCTTTGTCCAGCATGTGAAGTGCGGTCTCGCGCAGATTGAGATAATTTGACAAGTGGTGGAACGCTCAACGGCTAGATATGCGCAAGTAATGGCTATGAAAGCGAAGATTAACCTCAAACAACTATGAGGCCGCCCTCCTTCTAGCACCAAACTGTTGTTATACGACGATTAACAACGATAATATTTGAAAGTAACTTAAGCGGAAAACATATAATGAACAGAGAAGACGTCAGTTTCAAGTGTAAATGACGTCGGTATTTATTCAATGTTTATCAAGATTATTTATCGAATTATTTTTAATCATTATCGAAAATTCTCTTTTTTTTTTGGAGAGTCCAACACGCTATTTATAGGATGGTGGTCCACCGTACGAGGTTGGTGTGATCGCATTTAATGCGGAGGCGAAGTCAAAGGCAGTCATCTGCCACTTGGATTTATTGTTTGACACCTGATAACAGTCATGATGACGGGCTGAGCTGTCACCGCCTCTTGATATTGATAACCATTTTTGTGGACGTCGGTTAGCTTAGGTCCTGATTGATGAGAGACTTCAGTTGAAGGGATAAGATAGGCTATCTTATTATCTACTCGCTGAGAGATAACGTCAGTTTCTGTGACGCAATTCACCGACATGATAGTACGTGAAATCTTCGAACATTTGTAGGTTTGAGCAAACAACCTTCAATAAGTTGGTTTACCGAAAACTATGTCAACATCTTGGCAACAACGACTTCTCCTCGTCCAACGATATCTCGTATCAGGTGGTACTTGCGCTCTATGTGTTTTACTCGATTTAAGAGTCCGTGTTTCCTTCGAGTTTGCTGCTGCTCCGCTGTTATCACAGAACACTGTAATCGCAGCAGGCAAACTCGATACCACATCAAGGTCGAGGAGAAATTCCTGAGCCAGACAACTTCTTTCAATGTCTCTGAGGCTTCTAAATACTCAGCCTCCATGGTTGAGTCTGCCACGCATTTCTGCTTGACACTCCTCCATATTATGGCTCCTACTCCTAAAGTAAACATAAACCCTGAGGTGGACTCACTTTTGTCCTGGTCTGCCTGAAAGTCAGAATCGATGTAACTTAACGGAAGCAATTCATATGTCTGGTAAATCAACATGTGCTCCTTAGTCCTACGTATGTACTTGAGTATATGCTTTACCGCAGAACAATGTTCTGGTCCTGGATTATTCTGATATCTTGCTACCATACCCACGGCATAACAAATATCAGGTCGCGTACACAACATCGCATACATGAGGCCTCCTACTGCCGAATCATAAGGAACTGCCTTCATGTCCTCTATATCTTGAGGTGTCTTTGGGGACATCTTCTTAGATAGAGGTATTCCATACCAAAAGGATAAATTCCCTTTCTTGGAATATTGCATGTTGCATCGCTTTAGGACAATATCTATGTATGGCGAGTGGGATAGGCACAACTTTTTCTTCTCTCGCTCCCAAATGACCTTGATTCCGAGAACATGTCCTACTTCTCCCAGATCCTTCATATCAAACTGCTTGGATAATCATACCTTTACATCTCATAACATCTTCACACTGTTTCTAATGAGAAGAATATCATCTACGTATAGCACAAGAAACACAACATTTCCTTCACTTTTCTTGTACACGCAGTGCTCATCCTAACATTGGGTAAATCCATATGATTGGACAAACTCGCCAAAACGGATATTCCAAGACCTCCAAGCACGCTTCAGTTTATAAATGGACCTCTTCAGCTTATAGACCAGATGCTCTTGTCCTTTTGCGATGAATCCTTCTGGTTGTTGCATATAGATGTCCTCGTCCAAATTCCCGTTAAGGAAAGTGGTCTTAACATCCATTTGCCAAATCTTATAATCCATATAAGCGGCTACATCCAAGAGAATCCTAACGAATTTGAGCATGGCTACCGGCGAAAAAGTTTTCTCATAATCGATCCCCTCTTTCTGAGTGTACCCTTTCGCAACAAGCCTAGCTTTGAAGGTCTCAACCTTCCCATATTCTCCTCTCTTTCTCTTATAGACCCACTTGCATCCACTGGCTCGGACGCCACTGGGTGGCTCTACGAGATCCCTGACCTGATTGGAATCGATAGACTCCATTTCATACTTCATCGCCTTTTGCGCTTTATATGGCTGTTTTTTGTGTAAAGGAGGAGTTCATAGGATCAAGAATCAAGTCGTTTATACTAGTATAACTCGAGTTATAGATTTTTGAAGATAAGTATGCAAGTTGATTTTATATGGCAGATTTCAGCTACGACTTCAATCGCGAATAACTCGAGTTCTACTCAGGATAAAATTATGAAATTTTATGTACATGTTTATATATTAGTTAAGAGCTTGCATATCAAATTTTAAGATTTTATCTTAAGAATTGAGTGAGTCAAATAGATGGTGCAAGCAGTTTTTCTGTGAACCCGGCAGCATGTTATATTAAATGTGTAACCTTTTTATCATGTCTTATTGTGCTCAAACACAAAGATAATCTTCATGAAAGTTATAATTCTATTTCGTAGATTTCTAATAAGGTAGGGTACATACTGATATGAGGTCTATAGTGTGAATTAGAGTCTGAATACTGAGGTACTGTTGTAACATAAATTTGTTTCTGACAGATTTCATGAACCAAATATTTTATGTTTAAACTCATGAGAGCATTGTTATTTGCCAATGTGATCTTAAAAAAAGTTGTAGATATTTGAGTTAGCTTCTATGTGGTTTTTTTATTCTCACTAAAAGCATGATTGTAGCTTCATTTATCCTACAATTACTGAAGTCCTGTCAGATGTATGATTTCAATTGTGGACTGCAACTTGGTTATGAATATTTGTTGAATTATCTCCTGCTAAATGACCTTATTTGTTTTCGATGTCTTCATAATAATTGTAGATGCATGTATTAGGGTTAAAATGAAACTGGAAACATGATTATATGACAAGTGTGCTGCAAGTTATGTTGACTTTAAATTTGCTACGAGGGTTAGGTTTTGAAAACTCTTGTTTTATTTTCGGAAATAGAGTTTACTTTTAAAACGCGTGCTTATGTAGCCTATATGAGCTGAGTTAGATCAAGTGAATTTTCTTATATGTTTATATAGCTTAAGGAGAGTCGAGCCTCCGACAGCTACTTCAGTTTCAAGCACATGCAACAGATATTTTCATTATACTAGGTGGGGGTCATGTACTGGGTTCCACATCTTCAATAATTACTTTACCATGTCTAAGGTATGTTCGAGATAGTATGATATCCTAGGTGAGATGCCGAAGCAAGGGCCATCCTATTCCATTTGGTACCCGATAAGGGCTGACCTAATGGCCTTCAGTTTTATCGGATGGTGTGCACACGAGCGACCGAAGTAAAGGCCGATAAGGGTCTTTTAGACCACAGATACGAGAACAAGTTTTTAGTTTCAGCTCTTATATATTTTAGTCATGATAAGTTATTATCGATGTTGTATTATTCAGTACTTGTCTTTGCGGAGCATAGTGGTTTGCTCACGCCCCCATTGTGTTTTTCAGGTGACAGAGTCGAGCGTGTTGGGTGAGCTGAGCAGATGTGGCGAATGTGGTCATGATTACGAGGATATTTTATATACGCATTTTATGTCTTTAATTCATGAACCAATTTTATTATGTATGCGTGTAATAAGTATGTTTCATATACTTATGCTTCCGCTTAATTAGACAGTGTGAGACATCATACTGTATGTATGGCTGACATTCATCATATTTTCATGCATTATGAGTGATATAGTGTGATGTTTAANNNTGTTTATCGTGGGATTGTGCACCATTTTGTTTGATTTATTAATCTATGATGGAGGTATATTTGTCATTGGTTTTGCAGGAAATATGCCCGAAAAAGCGTTAAAGAAGGAACCGGGACGAAAAACGATGGAAATAGGGTGCAGACAGGCCACACGACTCGTGTGGATCGTGACACGAGTCGTGTGGGGTGACAAAAATCGAGCTTTTGTGGAATTATGTTGCGGCTTTATGACACGAGTCGTGTGAGCCAGTCGTGTGGCCCGTGACACGAGTCGTGTGGGCTCACACGACTCGTGTGACGTCTCATGTGGGGTGGTCGTGTGGCCCTGGAACTTTGCCAAAAATTCGAGGAATGTCACACGACTCGTGTGGCATGTGACACGAGCCGTGTGACGCGCAGTTAAACAAACGGAAAATAGGAAACCTACGCGAATTGATCCCTTTTTCGACCCATATTTGCCCTACAGTATATAAGGAACATAAAGAACACGGTTTTGGGACTTTTGACACCATTGGAGGCCTAGAGAAAGCACGAAACACACGAGGGATTCGAGGAAGTCAAGATTGAATATCCGGGAACTAACGGCAACAATAGTTCTTCTTTCTTTTCTTTTTTTCTTCTTCATTGAACTCATTGATTTATTTATTTTGAGTATTGAGAATATGTTTAGTAGCTAAATCTCTTTGAGATTCTAGGATTTGCGAGTACTCGGATTATTTTATGAATTGATTTTGTTAATTCATTCCGGTCTATCTTTCGTTTATCTGTTTCTTGTGATTATATGAATTGTGTGAATATAGGGCCCATATTTATGCATATTTGTGATTGGCTTGAGACCGAGAGGAGATAGTTGATTGCTAGAATTGGGAAATTCATAACGTAAGAGACTAAACAGACCGAGAGGTTGATAGGATCTTGCGAGGGAATTAGAATCTTAGGAGCTTATGGGAGTTAGTTGTTCATCTTGAGACCGAGAGGAGATAGATAGCAATTAATATCTACAATTTAACTTGTTCGCGAGAAAGGTGTAAATTACTTTAGCGATTATCCCTACGATTGGTAGAATTAAATAAGGTTTGAATGAATAAGAAAACTTCGCTAGAGTAATCCCGAGGAAAGCATAACCTAGAATCTATTTTCTCATTCTTGATTTATTTAGAACAAGCCTTCATTAGTGTTAGAATTTATTTTTGCATTCATTCATTAGTTTAGAATAAAAACTCCAATCGAATTTGCATTAGTCTAGATAATATTTAATCGTCTATATTTTGGTACTTAATTAGTTTAACAACAGTCTTTGTGGAATACGACCTTGCTCGCCGCTTTCTGCAGCTACGCCGTACACTTGCGGGTAGTAAAAATATTTAGCGAACAAGTTTTTGGCGCCGTTGCCGGGGATTGTTTCGTTAAAATTAATTAATATTAGAAGAAGACGGGTAGATATTACTTTAGTCATTTTTATTTTTGTTTAATACTTTGGTTCTTAATTGCATTGTTTTTGGTTTTTGTGTTTTGACAGGCACGTGCATGATTACGAGGTCTAGTGGGAATTCACCCGCAAAATTTGACCCCGAGATTCAAGCTAGTTGTCGAAGGAACAACACAAATCAGAGACTACAAAAACGACTGAGAAGTGCAATGGAGGAACAAGGTGAAGAGAGGTATAGACAGCTCGAGGCACAATTGGCGGAGCTACAACGCCAACTGGCTGCGCAGCAGGCTCAACAAGAGACAGGAACACCGGTTCGGAACATCGTCCAACCTCATGCTGACCAAGTATACAGAGGAGGTCACGGGCCGAGAATTGCGGCTAATACTTTTGAGTTGAGCCCGTCCTTGATTCGAATGGTGCAGCAAGAGCAGTTTGGGGGAACTGCAATCGATGACCCGAATGCGCATCTGGCGCAATTTCTGGAGATATGTGGTATAGTGAAGTACAATGGAGTCCCGGAGGACGCTATCCAGCTTAGGCTTTTCTTTTTCTCTCTTAGAGATAAAGCCAAGGTGTGGTACAATTCTCTTGAGGCCGGGACAGTGACAACATGGGATGAAATGCGTGAGAAATTTTTCTTGAAGTTCTTCCCACCGAGTAAGATGTTGAGACTTCAGAAGGAGATCACTCAATTCAAGCAACAAGATGTTGAGCCTTTATACGAGGCCTGGGAGCGTTACACGCAACTCCTTCGGACGTGCCCACAGCATGGATTTTCGGAGGAGCACCAAATTTGCTATTTCTATAATGGATTGAGTGGCTCGATGAAGGCTATGGTGGACGTCTCAGCTGGAGGTGCCCTTTTGGGAAGGCGACCGAACGACGCGAAGCGAATTCTTGAGGAGATGGCATCGAATAGCTATCAGTGGCCGGTTGAGAGGACTATGCTCAAGAGAGTGCCGGCTACGAATGAGGCGGACTCAGCCGCTTCGATGGCGGCTGAAATAGCAGCATTAGTGATAAACAACATGCAAGGGGGAAAGGCTGAGAGCTTAGGAGTTGGGGAACCGGTCGAGGACGTGAATTATGTGAATAATCGGAATTTTGGAAATTTTTGAGGACCTCAAGGTAGGAACACTTATTACCAAGGCAACCGAAATCACCCCAGTTTATCATATGCAATTCCGAATAATGCTCTACAACCACCTCCTGGATTTTCGGTGACCAACGGGGTCATCAATAAGCCGAAGAAGCCGGCAATTGAAGATATGTTCGCCTCGTTCATGACTCAAACGCAACAATTCATGGGCGAATCTCAAGCCAAGCACTCTACCTTAGAGAAGCAAATGAAGTCAATTGAACAACAAATTGGGCAGTTGGCCACGGTAGTTGGAAGTCTACAGCAGAGAGGACAATTTCCGAGCAACACATAGGTTAATCCGAAGGAACAATGCAAAGCCATCCGTCTAAGGAGTGGCTTGGAGTATGAGGGACCGAGGATGCCAACTAATGAGCCAGAAAACGTCGAGCCTGAGGAAAGCAAGGAAGAGGAAGAAGTTGAGGAAGTAGTAGTGGAGCCCCTAAAATTGGCAATTACAGGGGCTGCGAAGCCAAAATCTACTTCTAACACTTCTACTCCTAATATTCCTTTACCTTTTCCTCAACATTTTGCAAAGAAAAAAATTGACGAACAATATGCCAAATTTCGTGAAATATTTACGAAAGTTCAAATAAATATTCCTCTTGTTGATGCATTGCAGGAGATGCCCAAATATGCCAAGTTCTTGAAGGACATGGTATCTAGGAAAAAGAAGCTCAAAGCGTATGAGAAGGTGAATTTGACGGAGGAGTGTAGTGTTATGATCCAAAAGAAGATACCTTTCAAACGCAAAGATCCCGGGAGCTTCACAATAGCATGCATTATAGGAGGAAAGTGGTTCGGGAAGGTGTTGTGTGACTTGGGAGCAAGCATCAATCTCATGCCACTATCAATTTTCAAGAGGTTGGAGATTGGGACGATTAGGCCCACTACGATTGCATTGAAAATGGCGGATAGATCCTTGTCTTATCCGAAGGGGATTGTGGAAGACGTATTGGTGAAAGTTGAGGGGTTTATCTTCCTGGCTGATTTTGTGGTCCTTGATATGGAGGAGGATAAGGAGGTTCCACTACTTTTGGGTCGTCCGTTTCTTGCAACCGGGGGAGCGTTGATTGATGTGAAGAATGGCGAGCTTACTCTCCCAGTTGATGAAGAGAGCATTACATTTTCCATATATCAAGCGATGAAGAATAATAATGAGGATGGTGAGATCGAAGAATGTAAAGTGATTGAAGTTGTCGAGTCTTCCTTCAACAATGACATGATTACTTCTTCGTCTAAAGACCCTTTTGATCTATGTGTTCAAAAATCATTATTTTCTTCTTCTTTGTTTGATCCTTTTCAAGAGAAATTATTTAAATGTGTTAATGTGTTGGATTCTTGTAGGGAAATCCCGAAGAGGCAGGCCGCATTTTTGGAGTTGAGGCGTGATGAGCCGGGACCAAGTGCAAGTCAAGGAGAAAAGAAAGATGGAGTCCCGAAGTTAGAGTTGAAACCTTTACCGGAGCACTTGAAGTATGCATATCTTGGAGAGAATAACATGTTTCCGGTAATTGTTTCTTCTTACCTTTCTAATTCGGAACTTGAGAAATTATTGAGAGTCTTAAGAGGGCATAAATCAACGATTGGGTGGTCGATTAGTGATTTAAAAGGTATTAGTCCCTCTATTTGCATGCATAGAATTTTGCTTGAGGATATTTATAAGCCATGTGTTCAAAATCAACGTAGGCTAAATCCAATTATGCAAGAAGTAGTAAGAAAAGAGGTCCTTAAATTGTTAGATACGGGGATGATTTTTGCTATTTCTGATAGTGAATGGGTTAGTCCTACACAAGTTGTGGCTAAGAAAGGGGGGATGACTATTGTGGAAGATGAATATGATGGTGTTGTTGCTACTAGGCTTTTGACAGGTTGGCGTGTTTGTATTGATTATCGTAAACTAAATGCCGCTACTCGTAAAGATCACTTTCCTTTGCCTTTTGTGGATCAAATGCTTGATAGGTTAGCGGGTTATGATTTCTATTGTTTTCTTGATGGTTATTCCGGATACAATCAAATTTTGATAGCTCCGGAAGACCAAGAGAAGACGGCTTTTACATGTCCTTATGTTGTTTTTGCTTATCGTAGGATGCCTTTTGGTTTATGTAATGCTCCTGCTACCTTTCAAAGATGTATGATGGCGATTTTTCATGATTTAATTGAGAATATTATGGACGTGTTTATGGATGATTTTTCGGTGTATGGTACTTCATTTGATAATTGCTTGGCTAATTTATCTCGAGTGTTGCAGCGATGTGAAGAAACTAACCTTGTTTTAAATTGGGAGAAATGTCACTTTATGGTGAAGGAAGGTATAGTTCTTGGGCATCGTGTGTCTTCCGCGGGACTTGAGGTAGATCGGGCAAAAATTGTAGCCATTGAAAAACTTCCACCTTTCGCCATTGAAAAACTTCCACCTCCTACGAACGTGAAGTCGGTAAGAAGTTTCTTGGGCCATGCGGGATTTTATAGGAGGTTCATTCGTGATTTTGCTAAAATTGCTAAACCTCTTAGTGTATTATTAGAAAAAGATGTTGCATTTGATTTTAGTGAGAAGTGTGTGCAGGCTTTTGAGACATTGAAGAAGGCCCTTATTAGTGCTCCTATTTTGATTGTGCCGGATTGGGAGCAACCGTTTGAGTTGATGTGCAATGCGAGTGATGTAGCCGTGGGGGTTGCTTTGGGCCAAAAGCGAGATAAACTCTTTCGAGTGATTTATTATGCGAGCAAGACGTTGGATCCGGCTCAAGTAAATTACACGACTACTGAGAAAGAGATGCTAGCGGTGGTGTATGCGTTTGACAAGTTTCGACCCTACCTTGTTGGAACGAAGACAATCGTGTTTACCGATCATGCGGCAATTCGACACCTCATGGCGAAGAAGGATGCCAAGCCAAGATTGATTCGATGGGTGCTCTTACTTCAAGAGTTTGATCTGGAAATCCGGGACCGGAAGGGATGTGAGAATGTTGTGGCGGACCATTTATCTCGATTGGAGTGCCCGGTTGAAGGGGATGATCGCTTGGTCCCCATTAATGAAGATTTTTCGGACGAGTACATGATGCACATTCAGGCCCACCTACCTTGGTGCGCCGATTATGTGAATTACTTGGTGTCGGGCGTACCACCTCCGGATTTGTCCTATTATGCGAGGAAAAATCCTTTCATGATGTGAAGTTCTACTATTGGGACAAGCCATACTTATTTCGGAGGTGCGCAGACATGGTTATTAGAAGGTGTGTCCCCGAAGAGGAATGGGGAGAAATCATGAGGCAATGTCATTCATCACTGGGTGGAGGTCACTTCGCGGGAAACCGAACCGCCATCAAGGTGTTGCAAAGCGGCTTCTATTGGTCGTCCATTTATAAAGATTGTCACCGGTTCATGTTATCTTGTGATAGGTGCCAACGGACGGGAGGAATTTCTAGGCGAGATGAGATGCCCCTCACCAACATCATTGAGGTGGAACTCTTTGACGTATGGGGGATCGATTTTATGGGACCTTTCCCGGTGTCTTATGGGTCCAAGTATATTCTTTTGGCAGTGGACTATGTTTTGAGATGGGTTGAGGCAGTGCCAACCAAGACGAATGATGCTAAGGAGGTGCTGAAATTTTTTAGAGCGAATATCCTTACACGCTTTGGGACTCCGAGAGCATTGATTAGCGATGGTGGGTCGCACTTTTGTAATACGTGGCTTGGAAGTCTTCTTGCCAAGTATGGAGTGAAGCATAAAGTGACGACGGCATACCATCCACAAGCTAATGGGCAAGCCGAGTTGGCTAATCGAGAGATCAAGCAAGTGCTCGAGAAGGTCATTAGGAGTCGTAAGGATTGGGTGAATCACCTCAACGAAGCATTGTGGGCTTATCGGACGGCGTACAAGACTCCTCTAGGTATGTCCCCATATCAATTGGTATTTGGTAAATCATGTCATTTGCCTGTTGAATTGGAGCACAGGGCTTATTGGGCTATGAGGAAGATTAATCTCGACTTTGAAAAAGCCGGGCTCGAAAGGAAGTTGCAGCTCAACGAATTGGACGAGTTTCGCACGGAGGCGTATGAGAGTTCTCGAATCTATAAGGAGAAAACGAAGAGATACCATGACAAATTGATTAGGAAGCGAGAATTTGCTGTTGGTGAACAAGTTCTACTCTTCAATTCGCGACTCGAGCTCTTTTCCGGTAAGTTAAAGTCGAGGTGGTCTGGACCGTTCGTGATCACGAAGATGATGACAAATGGAGCCGTGGAATTGGCGGTAAGTGACGGCACTACATTCATGGTGAATGCTCAGCGGATTAAGCCATACTTCAGCCCGGAGCAAGCCAAGACGATCTTTATCGTCTATTTGAACGACTAAAGGTCTGCCAGGTATTCGTCTAGCTAAAGACGTTAAATTAAGCGCTTATTGGGAGGCAACCCAATGATTTAGTGTATTGTTTTTCTTTAGAATAGGCTTAGTTTGATTTTGTTTATTAAAAAAAGGGTTCCAGGACCACACGGGTCGTGTGTCTCAGTGACAAGGCTCGTGTGACCTGAAAAAAAAAGTATGAATTGTCGAATTGTTGTTACGGCTTTTTCACACGACCCGTGTGAGTTTGTGACACGGGTCATGTGTCCGCACATGGGTCGTGTGATCTTTGGACACGGGTCGTGTGACCCTGGGCGACTTTTTGTTAATTTTTAATTACGTCACACGGCTCGTGTGATGCCTGGGCTGTTTAAAAAAAAAAAAATTCTCTTCTTCACTTTCTCTTCCACACGACGCGTCTCTCGCCTCTCTCTCTCGCATCTCTCTCGTGTCTCTCAATTTTTCGATTTCTCTTGGGTATTTTGCTCGATAATCATCACTAAATCATACATACACATCACCTTATCCATTGTTTACGGATTTGAGCTCTTGAAAGAGAAGAAATTCGGTGTTTTCATACTTAGGGTTTGCTATTTCGGATTTTGCTCGAATTCATCATCAAAGGTACGAATTTTCTTCCCTTCTCTTGTAGTTTTACGTTTTGGACGTCGATTTGAGGTATGGGTGATGTGTTTTGAGCATTAACTTGATGCTAGGGTTAAGAACTTGTTGAGGAATTTCATCGAACACCTCATGTGCGTGACTCTTTTGATGAATTTGCCCTCTTTTTCATATGATTTTTCATGATAATTGTTATGTATGAGAAAGGGGGTGATGTATTGCATAGCATGAAGTAAGTTTGGAGCTTATTTGTTACTATTCTTGGCCTTAATGAATTTTGTGTGACTTTGTGTTGTTGTAAGCAAGTAAAGAGGGTTGAATGATGTGTTATGAGCTTGTTGAGGTGAATTATTTGCATATGTTCTTTATTTTGGTAATGTCATTGCAAATTGTTGATGAAAGTTGGAGATTTTGGAATTATTTGAGGTGATTTTGTGATATATTGTGATTAGGTGAATGAATAAAGAATGATTTGTGTTGAAGTTTTGTTAAATTGTTGGGTTCATGATTATGCTAGGATGATATTTGCTCTCTTTTGGACTTGTGTGGAGTTGAATGTTGGTTTATGAATTTCTAATGAATTGTTTGAAGTAGTACTTTTGGTTGGATGTTATTTGCTCTCTTTTTGGGACTTCTTTGGAATTGGATTTTGAGGATGATATGATATGGAGAATGTTATAATGTGAGTTTTGACTTTGATGGATTTCTTGTGGATTTGTGATATTGAAGTTTATATATTTAAATTGCAAATGTAGGTACAAAATGAACAATCGTAGGCAAACAAGGAATACCGGGGGTGCCGGTGTCCCACCTAGTGCGAACCCTCCACAGAATCGTCCACGGGCACGAGCTATTGAGGATGTCGGGGCCGAAGCGACTCCCGGGAGCGAGTTGGGAGTTATACTGCCGCACGACTGGCAGAGGGAGAGATGGACCCGACTCGCAAAGATGGCGATAAGGCCTACCCGATATCCGGATGAGGCCACCGAGCAAGCGATTGGCATACATGAGGCGGTGAGGCCTCTTTGGAACAGGATCGGATTGGCTGGAGTCTTCGGTACTCGACCGGGGACGTATAGAAGGATGGTGCTCGAATTTTTGAGCACCGTGGAGAAGAAGAAAAGGGCGATGACCAATCAGTTAGAGATGATTACCTTTCGATTGAATAATCAAGATTGGAGTCTCGATGAAGCGGGGCTCAATGCATGTTTCGGTGGAGGAGGTGCTTATATGGATTTGAGAGACTATGACGAGTCGGGGTTCTGGCGGTCTATTACGCTGAGTTCTGGAGGAGGAGGACCGTTCCAGTTTGCCCGAGTGTAATATCCCGACAATTTATCCGTATAAGTTATGTTTTTAGTTCCGATATTAATTTTCGGAATTAATTATTTTCAGTCATTTCAGTCGAAATTACCGGAAATTATTTTCGACGTACCGTTTACGTTCGAAATAATTTTGGTAATTAAGTATTATGCTTAATTGGTTAATTAAGCATTTAAATGTGATTAATTGTAATTAATCACAATTAGTCTATATGAAGCCGTACGGAATTGTGTTGAGATCAAATAATTGTCGTACATAAATTTCTTCCAAAGTGGGAAATTTTTCTTCATTCTTAAGCATTAAACGTGGCTCTTTCTCAAGTCATTATAGATGACTAATCAAGTTATGTAATGAGTTAACATTAAGATGGAATTTACTTAAGACAAGTGTCTTAATTTCCCTCATCACCTCACCTCCAAACAACACCTTCGGTCCTATATATATATGTGAGTAATTGGGAAAATTTTCCCTTAAACTTCAGCCTATATAGTTCATATATATATAAGATAGATAAGAGAGTTAGTGAGGAGAGGAGTGTTTTGAAGCTTAGCACCCGCACGCTCAGTATTCCCGTACGCGTAGCATCGCATACGCACGCCGCACGCCACACCGAGAGAAGGCCGAGCACACACACGCAACCGCGAACACCAAGCAAGCAAAGAGGTAGTTCAGCTCTTGTGTTGCTATGGTTTATATCATCAGGCTTCATTTCTAAAGTAAATTTAGTTCACGTTCATGTCTCACGCATGTTGCGTGTTCGTCGTGCGAAGAGCACGAGTAGATCATGTCATAAGTCGAATTTTTCGAACAATCTTCGTATGTTTAGCCTTTATGTGTAATATCATGTTCAGATAAACTTAAGTGTTCGGTGAATTATTCATGTTATTCGGTTCTTCGGCCAAAGGTGATGTGGTTACGCACGTAGCGCACCACGGGCCGTACACGAGTGTCAAGTATGTTAAGTTCATTCCCCGAGCACTTTATGTGATTTAATTCAGTAATCATTGATCATGTTCAGTAAATTATGATTTGCCGAGAGAAAATGAGGTTCGGTCGTAAAACGGCTTAACGCCGTCGGCGGCGCACGGTGCGTCCGCCGCGGCCAAGTTCAGTTCATTGAGCTAAAGTTTATGTTTTCAGTATTAAATCAGTTCTTGTGTTCATGTATGCCATTTAAAGTCAGATGGTTCATGAGTTGTTGTCGGACGGCCGGCAAAGGCCGGCCGTGGCCGCGCTGTCCGCACATAGCGGCAGCAGCGCGCCCGGCAGCCATGATACGGAAGTGGAGTTTGTGACCAGAGAGGCTAGTGGACTCGGAGAGCTAAAACGCAAAAAGGGCGCATAGATCGTTGATGTGCACGAATGGGCGACCAACGAGTACGCGAGAATTGGGTGGGACGCGAGCGGGTGCACGCACGTATGGTACGGGCGCGCAAGGCCTAGTCCTCGCGGGACTAGGCATGGCAAAGGAGCGGCACGCACGCGCGGGCAGGACACGGCAGGCGCGGAAGGAGCGAAATGGCGCGCGCGTGCAGGGGCAGCGCGCGGGAGTCCTATGCGCGGTAGGCATAGGCAGGGGGGCAGCGCGTACGCGCGCGAGGAAGCAGGCGCGGGACTGGGCGTACATGTAGGCGCGCGTGCGAGGCTGACACGCAAGAGTCCTGGTCCGCGGAGGAGAACGAGACGCACGCGCACGCGTGCGACGCGATGCGCGAGAGGCGGCCGAGACATGGGGCGTGCGAGGGTTTTAGTTAGGGACCTTCTAGAATTGCTTGGTGTGCAAGCCAAGCATTAGTATTTTGGTAGCTTTAGGATTTTATTGCTTTCTAGACTTAGGATTTCTATTCTTGCAATATTTAGGAGATCTATTAGATTTAGGCATAGATTTATTTTACAACTATAAATACCCCATGTACCTCATCATATTTTACAAGTTGAATTGAGTATTGAATTGGTGAGCCAATCTAGAGGGGGAACTTTATGTTCTTAACGTGTGATAAAGAAGGCCATTAGTGCGTCTTTACATGCAGTGTCGGAGAGAAGGCCATTAGTGCGTCTTGAGGTCACAGTGTCTAGAAGAAGGCCCTGAGTGCGTCTGCTAGATACATCTATCGGGGATAAACGAAGGCCGCAGTGCGTCGTTTATTCGCAACCCAGTATAGACAA
>CACSLK010007799.1:25730-54543 GCA_902706635.1 Striga hermonthica | reverse complement strand
ATTACGCTACCATGTTCGAGGTATGTATATTCAGTATCCGCTCGGAATGGTCGCTGGTCCATTCTGGGTTCTAGTGGCCTAATCTACCCACTAGAGTGTGCACATGGTCCGATATTAGTTTGTGCTGATAGATTTCGGTATTAGTTTGTGCCGGCAGATATTCAGTTATCAGTTACGTGACTTATGTCGCGAGATCAGACCGGTATCAGATATCAGGTTCAGTTTCAGTTCAGTTATATATGCTAAGATCATGATATTGTTATTATTTTCAATGTTTACATTAGTATGAGTTTCTGCGGAGCACAAGTGGTTTAGTGCTCACGCCCCCACGCATTTCATGTTTTTCAGGTCGTAGGGTCGGGGACGAGGAGTGAGCTGGCGGGCAGTTCAGGATATTTTGTGGATATGTATATATGTGTTTTTGCCACGCTTTTATTCCGCTAAACTTTCAGTACTTATTTTCAGCTTTTGATCCGACGTGAGTCGGTTAAGACATTATAACCGTTTCTATTTATCAGTTTAAAAATTTAACAGTTTTCAGAAAAATCAAGTTTTTCACGGTAGCATCCTGAATTAGTTTCGCAAAATAAATGTTTTATTTTATTATTTAGAAAATATTGCGAAAAATGCGTACTCTGATAGTATTAAAAAGTCGGGATGTTACACCGAGGCTCAATGAAGGCTGCGGACATCCACAACCCGGTGCTCCGCTATGTGCACCAGGTGTTGGCGAGCACGTTGTTTGCGCGAATGGAGAGTGGGACGGTCACGAAGACCGAGGCATTCATCCTTTGGTGTCTGATGAAGCAGCGGAGGCCCGGGCTTGGACGGTTCGTAGGCGACCACTTGAGCCGCATGAGTCGGGGGGAGTCAGACGTGATTCGGTGTGGTGGGGCTGTGGCGATGATCGCCGACTATCTGAAGATTGACTACGCCAGATGGGAGCGAGTCCGGGGGGATGATTCGCTAGATTTGGCGGCCCTGGTTCACATGAACTATCTGAAAACTGATCTGCGAGGTCAGATGTTCTTCGTACAGAAGCTTCTGCCCGACTATTTTCCTCTCCCCTACCCACAGTTGATGGGACTCCACAGTGAGGGAAATTCGCAGATGGACACCGTCGAGCACACACGAGCCATAGCAGAGAGACCGGTAGTGGGGGATCTTCGGAGACTCGCCCCGCGGCTGAATCCGGCTGACCGAGCAGCCGAGGATGAGGAGAAAGAGGAGATAGCAGCCTTCGAGGGCAAGGATGTAGGTGCCCTTGTGCAGTATGTGGGAGATGGTTCGAGACCTGAGCAGCCGGGACCACACGAGGACATACCAGAGTCCTCCAGAGCATCTGAGCAGCGGCAGAAGCAGCAGCAGCAGAGGCAGAGGCGTCGTCGTCGAGAGCCTGACATGGATCAGAGGATGGAGATGCTCGAGCAGGATATGCGCACGCTGATGACAGACGTACGGGGTTGGAGGGATGAGAACCGTGCGTCTATGGCTCGGCTGGAGCAAAGGATGGATAGCGGCTACCAGCGTATAGAGGAGCGGATGACGAGTGGCTTCCAGAAGATATTTGACTAGATGCAGCGACACGATGGACATTTTCCCCCTCCTCAGCTGTGATTTCAGGAAGTTAGTCCCCTAAGATATACCACTTTCTCTTTCATATTTGTTCTTTCTCGAAAGAATAAGTTTGCGGGAGGGGTGCGGCATATCTTAGGTTCTTATCCCAATATCTTGCATTGCATATAGGTTGCATTAGTTTATTTTACCTTTTATGTATTTATTTGCACATTTATTTGCTTTCTAGGAGTAGGTTTTATTTGGAGTCTATCTCTCGTGTATTTTGTGCTTTTGATTTGATGGGATGTATAACTTGAATGGTGGATGGTAATTTGATGTGATCGAGAGATTGTGATGGGGTTGTGATTTGTCATGCCTAGATGAAAGTGCTTGTGCCCCGTGAATTAGCGATATATTGAGCCTAGTGAGACTTGAGCCTTTATTCCTTGTTGTGTGTGTCAAATTGAATGCCCGAGTTATTAGAATTTGCCTTGATTCTCACTTGAAAAGAATGCATTGGTGATTATGAGCTTTAAAAATGATTTAGGCGGTTTTTGATTTAGCTCGTTTGGCCTTGTTTCATTGTCCTTAAAAATATTTTTCACTAGTAGCCCGTTTGAGCCTTATGCCCCTTTTTCTTGTCGACCAGATTATCTTGTTTATTTTGAAGAGTTGACTATTGTTCGGGATGTATTGGGATAACGGTGTTATTTATTGAATGATTGGATATGGAATGCGGCGTGATTGAGTCGCGTTTAAGGTGCTTGACCGAAAGAAAAAAAGAAAAAAAAAGAAAAAAAAAAGAAAAAGAAAAAAAATGATAATAAATGGAGCTCGCAAGTCGAACTGTCGGGATTCTACTCCTCTTATGAGTTGATTGAGTTTGACAAGTAATGAGTATGTGAAACTACTTTAGGATACTTGACCTTCAATGTTTATATCTAGGGAATGTTGTCCTTACGGTTTGATCTTGTTCGGAAAAAGTAAACTCCCCTTAAAAAAAATAAATAAAAAGAAAAAAAATATATATATATAATAAAAAAAAACGGTCAAGTACTCTCTTTGTGATTCAATTTGAGCATTTATGAGTTGTGTATGGATTATTTTGGTTTGGGGATGAGAAACACTGATGTTGATTAGGGATGAGTAGCGGAATGGTCGAGTAGTCTATTTACTCGAATGGTATGATTGTTTATTTGAGCCACTTTATCCATATATATCTTACCTTTGACCAAATAGCCTACGTTACAACCCGAGAAGACCTTTTGATTTAAAGCTCATGATTACTAATTGTTTTTGAAGTAGGGTGTTAGATGATTGGCAAACATATAGTTAACGGGATGTTTAATTTGACTTGAGCGTATCCTTCTCTTTTATATATTGATGACATGGGCCTCTCCCCAGGCTCAACTCAGACAACCACTATGGGCCGCCTAACCCCTCAGTCCATTCTCTTCCAAACTCCTCAACCTGCTTTCACCATCTATCAAAGCCCAACCCCACAGACCCATCTTCTTTCTCGCACAACAGGTCCCATCAACCACAATCGGGTCATCACCCTCTGGCATACCAGACAACGGCAACCACCATCTCAGTGCCGGCCGGCGGTCCCCCCTACAGCTCCGGCAGTGGCGGAGCTGGCCACTACCAGACGGATGGAGCTCCGGCATCTCTCTCTTTGTTGTATCAACAAAACTGTCGAGGCACCTTCCGTTCTTCGACGACCACCATCTCAGGCGCATCACCGCCGACCGGCGACCTGTCCTCCGGCTCCGGCGCCGGCGTGCGCAACTCTCAAGCGGGCGGGCCCCATACACCGATGGCATTTCATATCGAGCTACCCGACATGTCGATTGTCACTGTCATGCCGGCCGTCCCCCCGACGGAGCCCGTCCAGCCTGACCAGACCACCGCTGCCACTACCCCTACCAGCCTCGGAAACCTCAACCCGACCTTTAATGGCAATGGCTCATCCTCCACGTCGATAGCCAGGATTCTAGGCCGTGGCCCACTTTCGGCCGCTACATCGCCACCGGAGGCTACCTTGTTTGTCAACGTCATGGATTTCAGCGAGCGGCTGCAAAGTAACAGCGCGGGCCAAGGCCCGAGCACGGTCACCCCCCTTCCCCAAATGGTGAACCAAAGCCACCGACCTCCCGGAGCTCCATCTTTTCGGGACACGGTATCCGGCACCTCCACCGCCAAGCCGGGCCACCAGAAACTCAGCCTCGAGTCCTTTCGGGACACGCAGAGTGGTATCGTCACTCGCTCCGAGGAGGGCAGGTTCAAGGTAAGTTTCCCTGAGCCCACTGTTATTTCCCTAGCTGGGTCGTTGGATAATGCTCTCATTTTGAAGTTTTCCTTCACTGTCCCTTCCCTCCGGGATTTATCTGTCGGTTTGGTCAAGTTGGGCTTCAAGGGTAGAGTGATTCCTAAGTTCCTGAATTATAATCATTATTTACTCATTTTTGAGTTGAAAGAGGACTACAACTCGGTTTGGATTAAGACGCATCTCAATATCTTTGGATGTGCTGGTCGGGTGTTTAAATACACCCCGAATTTCTCCTTTGTTGAGGAATCTCCCATAGTTCCGGTGTGGTGCTGCTTTCCGGGACTTTTACCACACCTTTTCGACCCTTCTGCCCTCTTTTCGATTGCCAGTTGCATTGGCAACCCCATTGAGACTGATGCCGCTACGGCAAACCGCTCGAGGCTATCCGTCGCATGGGTGTGCGTAGAGGTTGATCTTAGGGACAAGCTCATCAAGGAAATTGAGATCGACCAAGCGGGCAAGACCACTATCCAGAAAGTGGTCTACGAGAGAGTACCACCGTTCTACTCCCTATGTAGTCATGTAGGACATGGGGCTGCAGAATGCTATACTAAGGGCAACAAGCCCCGACTTGTTCTGCCCCCCCGTCGACGTGTAGCGAGGCAGGGTTCTACTATTACCCCGATGAGCCCTAAGGAGAAGGGCAAGGCCTCGGCCCATGGCCCCGACCCGAAGGGGCAAAAGGGCAAGGGCAAGGTTACCTCTGAGGGCACACTGCTCAAGGAGGTTAATCTCGATAGGCCTAAGGCCAAAGCTACAGGCCTTTTCCCCCACCAGTCCCTCCAGTCAGCTCCCATAGCTACCCATTCCCGCTTCTCTGTGCTTGACTCGGAGTCGGAGGAGGAGTTTTACATTTCCTCTGACCATCTGGGAGCATCGACCAGCTCCCCTTTTGACGATGACGATCTATTAGTGGATGAGATAGAGTCCCCCGCCATTCCATTGTGTATCGAGGCCCCCCTTCCTCCTCAGCTCTCATGATTGTAGAGCCCTCCCTCCACCTTACCTCACTCCCTTGCCCATCAGCTCGATCCCTTCTGGCTCTCCCTTCCTCTTCCCCTTCACCCCCCGCTAGTGGGTCTAGTCCTTCCTTCCCCACAGCGCCAGACGCAGAGCTTCGAGGGACTGGAGCACCTTCAGCTCATCCTCTTACCCCAGGAGTTTCCCCCTATTCGAGGGGGACTATTACAGGAGATCCCAGAGCACCGGAGACCACAGACCAGATCGATGACTGCGCAGCTCTCTGCTAGCCGAGCTCTGACCCTACCAGACATACAAACACAACCTAACCACGGATAACTCCAGTTAGGCGGTCCCACTGACATTTGACATGTCAGTCACATCGCTTACATGGAATGCCCGTGGTCTGGCTAATAGGACCACTCTTGCTCATGTTAGATCTTTCATACGTGAGCATAACCTTGACTTTGCGGCTTTTTTAGAGCCTATGACTCGTGACCCTTCTTTTGACGTATATTCGCGACGCCTCAGTTTTCATGCCAGTGTGGGAAACACCTCTAAAAAGATTTGGTTTTTCCACTCGCGTGACTTTACTTGTCAGATCCTTCGAGATACTGATCAAGTCTTGCACGTGAAGCTCACCGCCGCCCATCTTCTGGAGCCGATCTTCCACACTTTGGTTTACGCCAGCTGTGCGAGGGTTGGTCGCTATGACCTCTGGGACACCATGCGTGAGATTGCTGAGAGTATGGAGGGATTACCGTGGATGATTAGCGGTGATTTCAACATATTCTTGCACCCCGATGAACGCATGGGTGGTATATCGGACCGCTCTGCGGAGATCTTAGATTTCTCGCATGCCGTATCGGATTGTGAGCTCATTGACGCTTGTTATGAAGGGGCTCCCTTTACATGGGAGAGGGCCGGAGTCAAGGAGAGGCTCGACCGTGCTCTCTACTCAGAGGCATGGACGAGGGTGTTTGCGACCACGGTTGTGACGCACCTTCCTCGAATTGGATCCGACCATGCCCCCCTTCTGATTCGTTGTTGGTTCTCCATTTCCCCTCGGCGAGCATCCTTCCATTTCCAGAACATGTGGGTCCGCCACCATTCTTACTACGATACAGTTAGAGCCTCCTGGCAGCAGGCTACGCACCTCTATGGGATGCGCAACCTGGAGGAGAAGCTCAAGAGACTCCGCCGCGTGTTGAAGCAGTGGAATTGGACGATTTATGGTGACATTTCTCAGCGCCTTACTGCAGCTCAGACTGCGTATGCGGAGGCAGAACGGACCTATGACTTGGATTCTTCGCCAGAGAATAGGTCCGAGATGCGCCGCTGCCATGCTGAGTACCAGTTGCGCCTCCTCATGGAAGAAGATTTTCTGGAAGCAGGAGGCTGTTGTGCGTTGGGTGGCTGAGGGGGAGCGTAATACCAAGTTCTTCTAGGGATTCGTGAGGCAGAAGCGAGTCAAGTCGTATATCCATAGTGTCGAGGATAATGGGTCATCCGTGACCCAGGAGTCCCAGATACGAGAGTCGGCTAGAGCTTACTTTCTCTCTCTCTTTTCCTCTGAACGGGATTTGCTTACGCACCCCGACCCAGTCCTCTTTCTGACCATCCCGCAGTCAGTCGACCTTGTTGACCTCTGTGACCTCCCGAGTAAGGAGGAAGTCAGGGAGGCTGTGTTTGGGATTGATCCCAACAGCGTCTCCGGACCGGATGGTTTTTCGTCCCTCTTCTTCTAGTCTTGCTGGGAGATTGTGGGTGCTGACGTAGAGGAAGCTGTGAGGGAATTTTTCTCTGGCCACCAGATGCCAGAGTCCTTCACGGCAACCTCCATCATTTTGATCCCGAAGAGATCGGGACCTAGCACTTGGTCTGACTATAGACCTATCAGCTTATGCAACGTGACTAACAAGATTATTTCTAGAATCCTCAACAGTCGTCTCGCTCCCCTCCTCCCCCACCTTGTCTCTCCGAATCAGAGTGGATTCATCAAGGATCGAGTCATTAGTGATAATATTCTACTGGCTCAGGAGATGATACACGACATCTCTCATGCGAATCGAACACGAACACCGAACCTCGTACTGAAGCTAGACATGGCCAAAGCATATGATAGGGTCGAGTGGTCGTTTCTCAGAAAGGTACTGGCTCGGATGGGATTCCCCAACCGTTGGATTAGCTTTGTGGAGGCATGTGTGGAACACTGCACATTCTCCATTTTGATTAATGGTAGCCCCACGACCTTTTTCCCCTCTACCTGCGGCCTTCGTCAAGGGGACCCTTTATCCCCCTCCCTTTTTGTTCTGGTGGCTGACTATCTCTCTCGCTGCCTTGACGGCTTCATTCGCAATTTTTCGAGGATGACCTACAGCACGCGTGGTTGTGGGCCTTCCATTTCCCACCTTTCTTACGCGGATGACATTATCATTTTCACTCGTGCGAATGATAATGGGCTAGTTGCTCTGATGAGTCTTTTGGACCACTACAGTGAGACATCTGGCCAGCTAGTGAGTGTTAGTAAGAGTTCCTTTATCATGGACCATCACGTTGCAGACCATTGGGCTCACCAGATTCACGAGCGTACTGGTTTTGCTCGTGGGGACTTACCCATCCCTTACCTTGGGCCCCCCTTGTACAAAGGCCATCTTTCCCATGAGATTTTTATTGATGTCCGTCAGAGGATGATTGACCGGATTTCTGGCTGGTCACATAGACACCTATCCTTCGGAGGCCGACTTGCTCTGATCAAGAGCACTCTTTGTGCCCTTCCTCTTCACCTTCTCGCGGTCCTTGACCCCCACCAGTCTACGATTCATGAGTTAGATCAGATCTTAGCCCGCTATTTTTGGAGCTATGGCGAGGGCTCGCGCGGCCGACGATAGACCCACTGGGTGAATTGGGACTCCATCTGTCGTCCCCACTCTGAGGGTGGGCTCGAGATTCAGCGTTTCTCTGATATGGTTACTGCGTTTTCCTACAGGATGTGGTGGCACCTTAGGGAGGGCAAGTCCCTTTGGGCCCAATACCTCCTGAGGAAATATTGCCCTGGTGGTGCTGCTCATCCCTGCAGGGTGACAGCCACCGCTCGGGATAGTCGATAGTGGAGACGCCTTACTATTGTTGGCAGGCGTGCTCAGGAGCACATTTTTTGGACCTTGGGCTCTGGGGAGGTTAGCTTCTGGGATGAGTGGTGGTTTGGCGAGGCCCCTCTCTCGAGTACTAGGCCCGTCACTCACCTGCCTTTCATGCAGGTGAAGGACCTTTGGACGGGAGGGTTTTGGGATAGAGATAGGATGGAGGATATTCTTGGTGAGGGTGGGGGTTTTAGTAGTCTAGAGATTGACCACATCCGACAGATTCCCATTATGGAGGGAGGTTTGGATGGCATGAGGTGGAGACTTACATCTTCGGGTGCATTCTCTACGTCCTCAGCCTGGGGAGAAGTGAGGCTGGGCAACCGGCCAAACCACCTCTTCGGGGCCATATGGACTGACCTTCTCACCCTGGCCATTTTCGTCTTTTTGTGGCGTCTCCTATTACGGCGGATTCCCATTGACACTGTGATGCAGGCGAGAGGGTTCTTCTTCCCCTCCCGCTGCCATTGTTGTGCTGAGACCGGTACCTTTGAGATCGAGACTTTCGCCCATCTTTCCCTTGAGAGTGAGACTGTGAGGAGAGTGTGGGAGCACTATGCCAGAAATACTCATATACCCCTACCCACTACAGACAGTTTTTTTGAGCTTTTGAGTTTCTTCTTACACCGCACACACAGTAGACACGTGGGTTTCCTTATCCCTTGTCTGATCCTATGGGCCACCTGGACAGATAGGAATAATGCGAAGCATAAGGATATTATATTTTCTTGTGCTCACATTATTTTGCAGGTTGACAGACACCTCTCTCTCCTCACCGCCCTGGGTAGACTCACGACGAGAGACTGGACAGGGTGTACACTGCCCCATCGGTTGAGGCCACCTCCTCCTTTACCTGTCCAGCATCCACGACCCAGGACCGTTGTTTGGCTGAAACCCAAGGCCCCTTGGGTTAAGCTAAACACTGATGGCGCTTTCGACAGACATACCGGAGCTGCTGGAGGAGGAGGCCTGATTAGGGATCATGGTGGAGCACTCATCTCTGCCTTCCATGGGCCACTCCGGGCCTCCTCGAGTTATGATGCAGAGATTCAGGCTCTCCAGATTGGCCTCCAGATTGCCGCCTCGATCTCTTCTCATGTCTGGATTGAGATGGATGCTGCGGCTGTCATCCCACTTTTGACATCTGGCCACCATGGCTCATGGCAGATCCAGCATCCTCTTATGCGTATCAGAGACACCCTCCGCTCGGTCCATTACCAGGTCTCACACATATTCCGGGAGGGGAATCGGCCTGCTGATTTCCTTGCTAGCACGGGGGATTCTATACCCCAGAGACGTACCCTTCTTCCTGAGGACATCCCCCTCCGGCTTCGGACGCTCATTCAGATGGATCAGTTAGAGTACCCATCCTTCAGATTCAGTCGGCCGCCACCACCTGCCCCTGACTAGACTTGACATTTTGGTCTCCATGACAGGTCACCCTGCCCAAGACGACCTTTCATGAGGTTTTGATTTTAGATCCATATCGGATTGTTATTGTGATCCTTGGGTTTTATTTTTTATTTTTATTTTTCTTCTTTTGATGTTGCTCTATGTATTTCTGACTTGGATGTAGACCATTGATTTTTTAGCCCTAGCCGGGCCATTATATTCACAGGTCGGGGGTGTAGCCTCAACCCCCCATCCCAATCTGGGATGTTTATTTTGCCAAAAAAAAAAAAAAAATATATTGATGACATGTGAGTGAGGCCCTTATATATTCCTATTTGAGAGTTCGTTGATTCAAGGTAGACACAAGATAGTAGTCGAAAGCATGATAGTTATGATCCTTTGAATTTTTCTTTGTTGCATTGAAGAACTTGAAGTTGTTCTAGTTAGATATCACTCATTATGCTTGAGTTTTAATTTTCTTGTTCTTGTTCGGGGACGAACAAGGGTTTAAGTTTGGGGGAGTTGACATTCATCATATTTTCATGCATTATGAGTGATATAGTGTGATGTTTAACCGTGTTTATCGCGGGATTGTGCACCATTTTGTTTGATTTATTAATCTATGATGGAGGTATATTTGTCGTTGGTTTTGCAGGAAATATGCCCTGAAAAAGCGTTAAAGAAGGAATCGGGACAAAAAACGACGGAAATAGGGTGCAGACAGGCCACACGACTCATGTGGATCGTGACACGAGTCGTGTGGGGTGACAAAAATCGAGCTTTTGTGGAATTATGTTGCGGCTTTATGACACGAGTCGTGTGGCCCATGACACGAGTCATGTGGGCTCACACGACACGTGTGACGTCTCGTGTGGGGTGGTCGTGTGGCCCTGGAACTTTGCAAAAAAATCGAGGAATGTCACACGACTCGTGTGGCATGTGACACGAGCCGTGTGACGCGCAGTTAAACAAACGGAAAATAGGAAACCTACGCGAATTGATCCCTTTTTCGACCCATATTTTCCCTACAGTATATAAGGAACATAAAGAACACGGTTTTGGGACTTTTGACACCATTGGAGGCCTAGAGAAAGCACGAAACACACGAGGGATTCGAGGAAGTCAAGATTGAAGATCCGGGAACTAACGGCAACAATGGTTCTTCTTTCTTTTCTCTTTTTCTTCTTCATTGAACTCATGGATTTATTTATTTTGAGTATTGAGAATATGTTTAGTAGCTAAATCTCTTTGAGATTCTAGGATTTGCGAGTACTCGGATTATTTTATGAAGTGATTTTGTTTATTCATTCCGGTTTATCTTTCGTTTATCAGTTTCTTGTGATTATATGAATTGTGTGAATATAGGGCCCATATTTATGCATATTTGTGATTGGCTTGAGACCGAGAGGAGATAGTTGATTACTAGAATTGGGAAATTCATAACGTAAGAGACTAAACAGACTGAGAGGTTGATAGGATCTTGCGAGGGAATTAGAATCTTAGGAGCTTATGGGAGTTAGTTGTTCATCTTGAGACCGAAAGGAGATAGATAGCAATTAATATCTACAATTTATCTTGTTCGAGAGAAAAATGTAAATTTCTTTAGCGATTATCCCTACGATTGGTAGAATTAAATATGGTTTGAATGAATAAGAAAACTTCGCTAGAGTAATCCCGAGGAAAGCATATCCTAGAATCTATTTTCTCATTCTTGATTTATTTAGAACAAGCATTCATTAGTGTTAGAATTTATTTTTGCATTCATTCATTAGTTTAGAATAAAAACTCCAATCGAATTTGCATTAGTGTAGATAATATTTAATCGTCTATATTTTGGTACTTAATTAGTTTAACAACAGTCTCTATGGAATACGACTTTGCTCGCCACTTTCTGCAGCTACGCTGTACACTTGCGGGTAGTAAAAATATTTAGCGAACAATGGCTTCCATTATCTCCATAACGGTTTGATTGGGTTGCATGTTAATTTCTGTCCGGATAAGTAGGATAAGCAAGTTTCATTTGTAGCATCCCGCAACAAGTTATTTTTGAAAACCAGCTCGCACAATCTTTCAAAAATAAAAGTAAAACTTTTACTCTGATTTTTTTCAAATCTAGTTGAGGTGGGGTGTTACAGCATTGATATCAGAGTGCGGTTTGCATCTCTGGATACATTAAAAAGTTTAGAAAAAACATGACCATGCCACGCTCACTCCGAGGTAAGCACCTAAACCAAGTTTTTAAGTTTTGAAAGTGCTCATTTCAGTTCAAGTACGGGGCCTAGATAAATATCCTCCTACAGACAAGAACTCTAGACAGAACTCTAGAACAGCTAACTCCAAGAACTCTAGACTAAGTCAGAACTCCACTTTGTGCCAGAACATAGAGAATTTAAGTATAACGGAACTCTAGCCAAGTTAGGTGTTTTCGATTTTCATTAACTATTTCAGTAATAGTATGGATATTTCTTAATTGGCTATACTGATCCATTCATGTGTTGTTTATCATCCAGAATGCCGCCTCACGTAGCTCCTTGCGCATCAGCTGAACAGGATCAGGCTGCCGTAGTCAGTAAATTCCGCACCTTTACACCAACCCACTTCACCGGAGAAGATGGCCCACTAACTGTAGAGGAGTGGATCCGCAAGATGGAGCGGATTTTCCGTGTGATGGGTTTATTTGAGGAGCATAAGGTCGCTTGTGCCGAATTCCAGATCGACGGCGCAGCAGGGGACTGGTGGGATGACCACTAGCGTTTCCATGCTGAGGACGAACGAGAGGCTCTAACATAGCCACAACTCAAGACACTTCTAGAGGACAAGTTCTACCCTCGCCATTTCCGTCAGACGATGGCTCGAGATTTTTACGTCCTGCAGTAGTGGGACAGATCTGTTGAGGAGTACGAGCATTAGTTCGCTCGTAAGAGTGTATTTGCTCCACACCTTGTGGACACAGAGGAGAAGAAGGCAGTCCAGTTCCGTGATGGACTGAAGAAGAACATCCGACTTCTTGTGACCAGTCACGGCTACCTCGATTATGCTGACACTATTGAGCAAGCTCAACAGGTCAGCATAATCGAGGCATGTCTTCAGCTTGATGCATCTACCCAGCCCGCCACCATTCAGCCTGCTCAGCCAGCGCCACCCCAGCAGGCACTGAACCCGAACAAGAGAAAGTGGAACGATCACAATAACAAGAAGAACCACCTTCAGAGGGGCCCAGCTCAGGCCCAACCAGCTCGCCAGGACTTCTACGTTTGTGCCATTTGCAGACGCCGCCACCTTGGGGAGGGTCTAGCCTGGCAGAACCGATGCTATCGTTGCCACCGACCTGGCCACAGGATTGCCGATTGCCCAGACCACCCACAGCCTCACCAGGGCCAGGGACAGCTAGCCCAGAGACCCCCAGGCCAGCAGCAGCAGCAGCGAGGAGCACCCGCTCGCATCTACGCACTTGATCAGGATCAGGCTATAGAGCAGCCAGGTACACTATCTAGCATGCTGTCTTTACTCAATACTCCAGTCTTTGTTTTGTTCGATACCGGGGTGACTCATTCGTTCATCTCGACCAAGTGTTTATCAGCCTTAGGGGTCCAGGGAGTGAGTACTGTCGAACCTCTCGAGATCAGCCTAGCATCGGAAGGAATATAGTTATGAGGTCCCTGGCCAAGAACCTTAGCCTCGATATCGAAGGCATAACCCTAGACATAGACGCTTTTGTGATCGATATGAATGATTTCGACTTGATTCTCAGCATGGATTGGATGACGAAGTACCGTGCAGACATCAGTTGTCGTAACAGGGAAGTGACATTGCACTTATCTGATAGAGACCACATTACACTTTTCGGGACTAAGGCCCAAACTCTACCGCGTGTCATTTACATGGCGAAAGCGACGAAGTACTTGCAAAAAGAAGACTGTCAGGGTTTTCTTATCAACATCATGGGGGAGACTTCAGAGAAGCTGACACCCAGAGATATACCCATTGTTCGCGAGTTTGTGGACGTTTTTCCCGAACAGCTTCCAGGAGGACCACCTAACTGTCAGGTGTGAGTTCACAATCGACTTAGTCCCTGGAGTGGGACCAGTGTCGAAAGCGCTGTATCGCATGGCGCCAAAGGAGCTTCAAGAGTTGAAGGCTTAGATACAGGAGTTGTTGAGTCTCAGTTTTATCCGACCGAGCGATTCACCATGGGGAGCACCTGTCCTATTTGTCAAAATAAAGGACGGGTCTATGCGTATGTGCATCGACTATCGGGAATTGAACCGGTTGACGGTGAAGAACAAGTATTCGCTTCCCAGGATAGAGGACTTATTTGACCAACTGAGGGGAGCCAGCATAGTTTCCAAGATAGATCTGCGTTCTGGTTACCATCAAATGAAGATCAGGGAGGCCGACGTGGTCAAAACAGCTTTCGGAATGGGATACGGTCATTATGAGTTCGTAGTGATGTCGTTTGGTTTGAGCAAGGCGCCTGCGGTATTCATGGATCTCATGAGCCGTGTCTTCCTTCCATTCTTAGACCAATTTGTTATCGTGTTCATTGATGACATTTTGATCTATTCTCGTAGCCCAGAGCAACATGAAGAGCACTTGAGGACCGTCTTAGAGACTCTTCGACGCGAGAAACTGTACGCTAAGTTCTCAAAGTGCGAATTTTGGCTAGATCGAGTGGCTTTTCTAGGCCACACCGTCACATCTAAAGGGATTGAAGTGGACCCAGGGAAGATTGAAGTAGTTCGGAACTGGTCAACACCGAGAAATGCCACCGAGGTTCGGATCTTCCTCAGACTAACTGGCTATTATAGATGAATCATCGAGGATTTTTTCAAGATTGCGCTGCTCTTGTCTCGTTTGACGAGGAAATCAGTGAAGTTTGAATGGAGCAGGCGTTGTGGGTCGAGCTTTTAGGAGCTCAAAACGAGGCTTACGCCGACACCCGTATTGACTGTTCCGGATCACACACAGGGTTTCACTATTTATAGTGATGCCTCGAAGCAGGGTCTAGGTTGTGTTTTGATGTAAGACGGCAGGGTTGTGGATTATGCTTCCCGTCAGCTAAAGCCGCACGAGGTGAACTACCCGACTCACGATCTTGAGTTGCCAGTAGTGGTTCACGCCCTGAAGATTTGGAGGCATTACTGCGAGATTTACACAAACCACAAGAGCTTACAGTATATCTTCACTCAGAAGGAGCTCAACATGCACCAAGGCGATGGTTAGACATGGTGAAAGATTATGACTGTACCATCAACTACAATTCGGGGAAGGCAAACGTTGTTGCTGACGCCCTAAGCCGTAAGGGAAAGGGCGAGCTGACCTGTATGATCACTCAACTACATCAGATTATTCGAGAGTTCGCTCAGATACAGGTAGAGGTTGTCCAATCACCTCCTAAGTTGCCAGTTGTGGGAGGTATTCGGGCGATAAGGATGTGGCCCATGCTCCGTGACAGGATCCGATGGGATCAAGCCTTCGACGAGTTCGTTCGCTCGACGGGGGTGAAGATTAATGCCGGAGAAGTAGAGGGCTTTTATCAAGGCACAGATGGTGCCCTGGAGTACAAGGGAAGAATAGTTGTGCCGAGTGTCGAGGCCCTGAAGAAGGAGATCTTGACTGAGGCACACAACGCTCCATACTTAGCGCACCCTGGTAGCACCAAGATGTATCACGACCTGAAAAGTTCATTTTGGTGGAAGGGGATGAAGCGATAAGTCGCCGAGTTTGTTGAGAAGTGTCTGATTTGCCAGCAAGTGAAGGCTGAGCACAAAGTTCCACCGGGTCTCTTACAGCCTTTAGAGATCCCGCAGTAGAAGTGGGAGAAGCTGACCATGGACTTTGTCGCAGGATTACCGATGTCGACCAAGCGCCACGACGCGGTATGGGTAGTAGTGGATCGACTGACGAAGTCGGCCAACTTTATGCCCGTCAGAATGGACATGTCCATGGAGCAGTTAGCCGAGAAGTATCTTCAGAGAATCATCCGACTTCACGGCGTTCTTGTCGAGATTATATCAGATCGAGATCCCCGATTTACAAGCCATTTCTGGGAGAGTCTTAACGAGTCCATGGGGACAAAGTTGAAGTTTAGCTTCGCTTATCATCCACAGACCGACGGTCAGTTGAACGAACCATTCAGATGCTTGAGGACGTGCTTCAAGCTTGTGTTCTAGAGCGTGGTGGTTCGTAGGAGGAGTTGTTACCCACTGTGGAGTTTGCCTAGGAGTTGTTACCCACGACGCGGTATGGGTAGTAGTGGATCGACTGACGAAGTCGGCCCACCTTATGCCCATCAGAATGGACATGTCCTAGGAGCAGTTAGCCGAGAAGTATCTTCAGAGAATCATTCGACTTCACGGCGTTCCTATCGAGATTATATCAGATCGAGATCCCCGATTTACAAGCCATTTCTGGGAGAGTCTTGACGAGTCCATGAGGACAAAGTTGAAGTTTAGCTCCGCTTATCATCCACAGACCGACGGTCAGTTGGAACGAACCATTTAGACGCTTGAGGACATGCTTCGAGCTTGTGTTCTAGAGCGTGGTGGTTCATGGGAGGAGTTGTTACCCACTGTGGAGATTGCCTACAACAACAGCTATCACTCGCAAGTGTCGCTCACCCCTTTATTGGGATGAAGTTGGCGAGAAACAGGTTCTCGGTCCCAAGTTGATCGAGGACACAGTGCAGAAGGTAGCTGAGATCCGAGCGAAGCTGAGAGAGGCACAGAGCCGACAGAAGGCCAACGCTAACAAGCGTAGATGGGAGCTTGAGTTCGAAGAGGGAGAAAAAGTGTTTTTGAAGGTCACGCCGATGAAAGGCGTTGTACGCTTCGGGAAGAAGGGGAAGCTACAACCCCGATTCATAGGGCCATTCGATATTCTCGAACGAGTTGGCGTAACAGCTTACCATCTGGCGTTACACCCAGAGCTCTCGGGTTTACACAACATCTTCCATGTGTCGATGTTGAGAAAGTATGTGTACGACCCGAGCCATGTAGTGAACTTTGACGAGCTAGAGGTCGGGCAGAACCTGACGTGTGATGAGCAGCCGGTAGCAGTTCTGGATCGAAAGGTCCGTCGGCTGAGGAACAGAGATATAGAGCTTGTCAAAGTTTGCTGGAGTCGCCACGACGAGTCAGAAGCCACTTGGGTGAGAGAGGCCGAGATCAAAGCTCGATATCTAGATTTCGAGTTTTGAGTTGTATCAGTTGTACCTTGTGTAATTTTATGCTTTTATTTATAGTTCGTAGCAGGAGTTCTGACCTTGAACCTTAGATTTATATTTCCGAGGACGGAAATATTTTAAGGAGGATAGGTTGTAACTCCCCGATCAGTTGTAATATCAGAACGGTTTCACTTGCTCGACGTTAAAGTGAAATCGGTACTTTTTAGATTTCTGAGTTGATTGGCTAAGTGAATTATTACATAATTATTGTGATATATTTGTGTTTATATATGTATTATGTGCTCATATATGTTAGTATGATCTAGTTATATCATTTCGATCGTGCCGATATTTCGAGATCGTGCGAGCCCTAGCCGAGCGCCTAGCCATGCGCCCGTACAAGTCGGCACCACTCGAACCCTATACCTTAATAGTCTTTGATGTGCTCATCATAACCATGATTTATTTCTCATATCCTAGAAATGGTCGAGCCATGATGAGGTCGAGACCATGCGCGCGTATGCACTCCGAGTCATGAGCTTAGAGCCTAACCTATTCCATTCTTTAGCTTATGTCCATGCAAGTTTTCAAGGGGGTTTATTAGTCATATATTAAGTATTTTTTTAGCCTAAGTTTTGGTTATCAAGGTCAAGCCGAATTAGTCTTAATTAAATTCTTAAACAAGCATGGGTGGGATTGTTTTTTTTAATCACATGTGTAAGACATGCTCCCCACTTCATTTCTTAGTGCCATGACAAGATTTTCAGCATTATTTAGTCCTATGGTCGTCCATAAACAGACCTCAATGCTCCACTTCCAATGGCCTCACATGCTAAGCTTTATATCATCATTGGAAATGAGTTCTTCCACATTTGTCTCCCATTTTCATTCTATTTCCTTGCATTGTTAGCTCCACCATTGACCATGATTTGGAGCCTTTATAAACCTATACTCCAGATGAGGAAGTTCCATTTTCCTCACTTCAAGTCTCAGCTAAGAAGTCACCCAAACACTTAAGCATAAAGCATAAAACCGAGAGTGAATATATGAGAGCAAGCAAAATTTCGAGTGCATCCTTGTGATTATTTTCGAGTTCTATGCATCAAACCTTCATAACATCAGTTTAATATCATCCTCCCACATCCTAGTCTCATCCTAGAAGGGTTTTGTGGCCCCAAGTTCAAGAAGGGAAGCAAGAAGCCGCAGCTATACGAGGACCGAACAAGACCGAGCATACGACTTTCTTTGTATTTTTCTTAAAGATTAAGAGGTTGGTGTGCTCAAATATTTTTAGAATCATAATAAAGATGAGATAAGGAGTTGACTGATATAGTTATGTGCCATATATGTTCAGTTATGAAGGATATATAAGTATGCAAAATGTATAAATTCTTCCAGCTCACTTGCATGTTCCATATGTCATGTTTTTGTATGTTTTTTGCTATGCTATGAAAACTTTAGGAAACTATGCTTTATATGGCTGTTTCATGTGTAAAGGAGGAGTTCATAGGATCAATAATTAAGTCGTTTAGACGAGTATAACTCGAGTTATAGATTTTTGAAGATAAGTATGCAAGTTGATTTTATATGGCAGATTTCAGCTACGACTACAAATGCGAATAACTCGAGTTCTACTCAAGATAAAATTATGAAATTTTTTGGACATGTTTAAATATGAGTTAAGATCTTGATTATCAAATTTTATGATTTTATCTTTGGAATTTAGTGAGTTATAAATTTTACAAATAAATGGTGCAAGCAGTTTTTTTGTGAACCCGGCAGCATGTTATATTAAATGTATGACCTTTTTATCATGTCGTAATATGCTCAAACGCAAAGATGATCTTCATTAAAATTATAGGTCTATTGTTTAGATTTTTAATAAGGAATGATTCATGCTGATATGAGATCTATAGTGTGAATTAGACTCTAAATACTGAGGTGTTGTTGTAACATAAATTTGTTTCTGACAGATTTCATGAACCAAATATTTTATGTTTAAACTCATTGAGAGCATTGTTATTTGCCAATGTGATCTTAATAAAAGTTTTAGATATTTGAGTTAACTTCTATGTGGTTTTTTGAATCTCACTAAAAGCATGTTTGTAGCTTCATTTATCCTATAATTACTGAAGTCCTGTCAGCTGTATGATTTTAATTGTGGACTGCAACTCGGTTATGAATATTTGTTGAATTATCTCGTGCTAAATGACATTATATGTTTTTTATGTCTTCATAATAATTGTAGATGCATGTCTTAGGGTTAAAATTCAACTGAAAACATGATTATATGACAAGTGTGCTGCAAGTTAGGTTGACTTTAAAATCGCTACGAGGGTTAGGTTTTGAAAACTCTTGTTTTATTTTCGGAAATAGAGTTTAGTTTTAAAACGCGTGCTTATATAGCCTATATGAGTTGAGTTAGGTCAAGTGAATGTTTCTTATATGTTTATATAGCTTAAAGAGAGTCGAGCCTCCGACAGCTACTTCAGTTTCAAGCACTTGCAACAGATATTTACAGTATACCAGGTGGGGGTCATGTACTGGGTTTCACATCTTCAATAATTACTTTACCATTTATAAGGTATGTTCGAGATAGTTTTATCTCCCATGTGAGAGGCCGAAGCAAGGGCCTTCCTATTCCATCTGGTACCCGATAAAGGGCTGACCTAAGGGCCTTCAGTTTTATCGGATGGTGTGCACACGAGCGGCCGAAGTAAGGGCCGATAAGGGTCTTTAAGACCACAGATACAAGAACAAGTTTTTAGTTTCAGCTCTTATATATTTTAGTCATGATAAGTTATTATCGATGTTGTATTATTCAGTACTGGTCTTTGCGGAGCATAGTGGTTTGCTCACGCCCCCATTGTATTTTTCAGGTGATAGAGTCGAGCGTGCTGGGTGAGCTGAGCAGATGTGGCGAATGTGGTCATGATTACGGAGACATTTTATATACTCATTTTATGTCTTTAATTCATGAACCAATTTTATTATGTATGCGTGTAATAAGTATGTTTCCCAGACTTATGCTTCCGCTTAATTAGACAGTGTGAGACATCAGACTGTATGTATGGCTTCCATTATCTCTGTAACGGTTTGATTGGGTTACATGTTAATTTATGTCTGGATAAGTAGGATAAGCATGTTTCACTATAGCATCCCGCAACAAGTTAGTATTTTCGAAAACCAGCTCGCACGATCTTTCAAAAATAAAAGCAAACATTTTACTCTAATTTTTTTCAAATCTAGTTGAGGTGGGGTGTTACATGAATTCTTTGAGAAGTTCATAGAGTATAAGGAAGTTGGGGGAAAGCAGTTAGGAAAAAGTATCAAGTCACTACGATCAGATTGTGGTGGCGAATATCTCTCGAATGAATTTAAGAACTACTTGACAGATAATGGGATTGCATCCCAGCTGACTGCGCCTGGCACGCCTTAGCATAATGGCGTAGCAGAACGGAGGAATAGGACTCTTGTGGAAATGGTTAGGGCAATGATGAGTTATAGTACTTTATCCAAATTTGTTTTGGGGATATGCCCTAGAAACAACGGTATATATTCTGAATAGAGTATCTTTTAAATCAGTACCGTCTACACCATTGGAGTTGTGGTCTGGGCATAAGCCCAGTCTAAGACATCTCAAGATTTGGGGTAGTCCAGCGCACGTGCTGAAAACCGATACTGATAAGTTGGAACCGAGATTAGAAGTAAGGCTATTTGTGGAATATCCTAAAAAAACGAAATGTGGTCTATTTTATGGTCCTGAGGACCAGAAAGTAATCGTTAGCACGAATGCTAGGTTCTTGGAAGAAGACTATGCCTTAGATCATAAGCTCAGTAGTAGGCATGCCCTCGAGGAGTTAAAGGGAGTAAGTACTTCAATACCGAGTGCACCTGATGTTACACCACAAAGTAATGCAACGCGTATCACTGATGATACACCTGAGCAGGTAGTGTCTCGTCGTAGTGTGAGGGTTGTCCGGCAGCCTGAACGGTTCATAGGTCTGGGAGAGTGTTCAGAGGCCGTCCCAGACGTTATTGAAACTGACCCATAGTCCTACAATGAGGCACTCCAAGATCGGGACGCAGAGTGCTTCCCAGGTTTTTCATAGCATAGCCAAAAACGTACGAAAACATGACATATGGAACATGCAAGTGAGCAAGAAGCATTTATACATTTTGCATGCTTATATATCCTTCATAACTGAACATATATGGCACATATTTATACCAATCAACTCCTTATCTCATCTATATTATGATTCTAAAAAGATTTGAGCACACCAACCTCTTAATCTTCAATAAAAATGCAAAGAAATATGGGTATTGCTCGGTCTTGCTCGGTCCTCGTATAGCTGCAACTTCTTGCTTCCCTTCTTGAACTTGGGGCTTCAAAACCCTTATAGGATGAGAGTAGGATGAGGGAGGATTATATTAAGCTGATGTTATGAAGGTTTGATGCATAGAACTCGAAAATAAGCACAAGGATGCACTCGGAATTTTGCTTGCTCTCACATATTCACTCTCGGTTTTATGCTTTATGCTTAAGTGTTTGGGTGCTTCTTGGCTGAGACTTGAAGTGAGGAAAATGGAACTTCCTCATCAAGAGTATAGGTTTATAAAGGCTCCAAATCATGGTCAATGGCGGAGCTAACAATGCAAGGAAATGGAATCAAAATGGGAGACAAATGTGGAAGAACTCACTTTCAATGATGATCTAAAGCTTAGCATGTGAGGGCATTGGAAGTGGAGCATTGAGGTCTGGTTATGGATGACCATGAGGACTAACTAATGCTGAAAATCTTGTCACACATGTGATTAAAAAAAAAAAAAACAATCCCACCCATGCTTGTTTAAGAATTTAATTAAGACTAATGAGGCTTGACCTTGATAATCAAAACTTAGGCTAAAAAAATACTTAATATATGGCTAATAAACCCCCTAGAAAACTTGCATGGACATAAGCTAAAGAATGGAATAGGTTAGGGTCTACGATCATGACTCAGAGTGCATACGCGCGCATGGTCTCGGCCTCATGATGGCTCGACCATTTCTAGGATTTAAGAAATAAATCATGGTTATGATGAGCACATCAAAGACTACTAAATATATGGTTCTAGTGGTGCCGACTTGTGCGAGCGCATGGCTAGGCGCTCGGCTAGGGCTCGACTAGGGCTCGCACGATCTCAAAAATTGGCACGACCGAAATGATATAACTAGATCATACTAACATATATGAGCACATAATTCATATATAAACACAAATATATCACAATAATTTATGTAATAATTCACTTAGCCAATCAACTCAGAAATCTAAAAAATACCGATTTCACTTTAACGTCGAGCAAGTGAAACCGTTCTGCTAATATAACTGATCGGGGCGTTACAATTCATACTTGTGGTGCGGAAGGAAAATGTACCCATATGTCGACTAATCATCGATAAACGTAATAAAGTACTCGAAACCACCTCTTGCTTGAACACTCATAAGACCACATAGATCGAAATGAACTAGCCTATCACATCTTCGGCTCTATGCCCTTTGAACTAAAAACCCTCTTAGTAATTTTTCCTTCCAGGCAAGACTCGCAAGTTGGAAAAGCCTCAACTTCTAACGACACCAAGGGCCTGTCTGCTACCAACCTTTGAATCCTCCTAAGGTTTATATGACCAAGTCTTAGATGCGAAAGATATGTTTTGTTCATTTTTGAAGGTTCCTTTCTCTTATTCAGATTAGATGATGAATTAAGTAATTATTTCTGTTGCAGTGGAGATGACTTAGATTTTAGAATATATAGATTGTCTACTAATGAACAAAAACGTATGAACTTTTTGCAAAAACAAATAACAACTTTGTTATCAAAAAACAGTTCATAAACAACTTAGAAAGTGAAATCAAATTCTTTCTAAAACTAGGAACATAAAGACAATCTTTCAAAACTAGAAACCTATCTAAGCCAATATCTAAATAGACGTCTCCCTCTGCAACTGCTGACGCTCTACTAGCATCGCCCAGGTAGATGGTAACTTCTCCTTCTCTAAGTCGTTTGGTCTCCTGGAACCCCTACATTGAATTGCAGACATGATCAATTGCTCTCGTATCTATACACCAGGTTCTGGTAGATAAAACCGCTAAACATGTTTCAACGACTAAAGAAAAAGATGTACCTTTGTTGAACTTCTTGAAGAGAGGGCATTCTGCCTTCTAGTGTCCTTTCTGCTGGCATTTGTAGTACTTGCCTTTCGGCTTCCTTTCCTTTTGTCGAGATTGCGCGTCGTTCATGACCGCCTTGCCTTTTCCTGTGGACTTCTTCCTCTTCTTGCCCTTAGAATCCTTAGAAGTGGAAGCTTCATCCTGCTGAGCCACCATGGCTTGGGTCTTTTGATGAAACAGGCCCTCTGCCGACAAAAGTTCAGAGACAAGTTACGGAAGAGTCATTAACATCTTATTCATGTTTTAATTCAACTGGAATTGCTCGAAGCTCTTTGGCAAAGACTGGAGCACTATATCGGCTTGGGTTTTTTCCGTTAATAAAAGCCCCAAGAACTTCCAACTCATTTAGTTGGGCCATCATAGTAAGAACATGTTCCCATACAGGAGTGCCCTCACGCATGGTCATATTCATCAGAACTCTCATGGCCTCTTGTCGGGCAGCCCGCGACTGATGACCAAATAACTCCTTGAGATTGAGGAGCATCTTTGCTGCAATGTTCATAGACTGATGTTGATGTTGAAGTACATTTGACAAAGATGCCAAGATGTAACACTTCGCCATCTCGTCAGTCTTTTTTCACCGAGCATACTCCTTTTTCTCTCGGTCTGGTGCATTGTCCGCAAACACAGCCGGACAAGCCTCAATAGTAGCAAATTTGTACCCCTCAGCGGTTAACACAATATCCAAGTTCCTTTTCCAGTCAATATAATTGGGACCAACAAGTTTGTGTTCATTGAAAATTACAGACAATGGATTGAAAGACATTTTGAATTCCTGGGATCATGCAAATATAGTCTTTACTCGGTCAAGTAGTTTTGAATTTAAACATCAAATATTGATCCCCATATAACAATATCCAAACAAATTCACCAACACCTCAAAGCACCGAATCCCCGCAGGCCACTGAGTGTGGACGTTAACGGTTCAATTATTCGGAAAAGGAGGGAGAAATCCCATTAGCTTAACAAACTGCGAAGCAGTACTTAACTAATTGTCGATCCAACTTTTGGCCAGCGCAATTAGCTTATGAAAGAATAAAAACGACCTTTTTCTTTGAGAATATCGCAATCATTTGCACTTTAAGTGTAACCCACTAGTTGGACCTAAGTTTACTACCAAAATTATACGTCCACCTTTGGGTGACCCGTACGCTTTTGAAATAGCTCGCTATAACCATCCCGAAGGAGATCTGTCCTTGTGAACTGTGAAATAAAACGTCCTTTGGGCTTGAATTAAATAACTTCACTGACAAACCTATAATGGAGGCCTTGGATGTAATTTATTTCAACCCATTACACACTTAATATAATTTTTGTTTACGGGATTTACCTAAACATGCTCCTAATAATCCGATTTGCACATAAGCAAACAAAGCACATAAGTACATGCATGATTAATAAGCATTAATAAACTAGAAATTATAATCCAACTATCATAGCCATTAATTAATTTTCAATGTTACGGAGAAAACAAAATCCTGTCCTTGTTGAGTGTGTCATCCGATTCAGGTATTGAAACTCTCCTTTCGCAGTGACTCCCACTGAATTGGTCGTCTCCGGGAAAGTCACCATTGGATCATCACCATGGCATCCATGTACGTGTTTATCGCCTCGCCCCGTCAAGGTTGTTCCATGCCCGCCGGATCAATAATGAATAATATAAACAACAATTACACAATTCATCCTATGACCGATGCAGGAGCCGTACATGAGTTTCTATGAAAGCAATAAACTATGCGGTGTCCCACCGCGTGAATAATTTATTACAAACATTCACCAACCCAAAAATTCTTCGACATGTCCGAGGCTTATAAAATAACATACATTCAACATGAATTAAAATACATACATACGGGCCACAATAGTCAAATTCGAAATCACCTGTAAAAAACTTATTGCAATTTCTAATCTACTATGTCGTTGCGTCCGTACGCAAATAATTCATGTAAACAGGCAAAGTCCAAATTCAAACTGTGCACGAGGATGAAATAAACCTGGGCTCTGATACCAGTTGTTGGGTTCTATGAGGAACGTCAAACAACATGTATAGTATTGAACATATCGAAATAAATCCTAACGCAGCGGAATCTATAGTTAGGATATGGACATTACCTTTTAAAATTTTTGCCGACTCAGAGACGATGTTGAATACTGTTGATGTAGTTCGTCTGAACACCACAATCTAATGTGTAGATAGATTTGGCCTTTAGTCGATCCTAATCGATAAATCAAACGAAGCTTGGTCACACGGTTTCTTGGTCTTGGCATCGGGTGCAGCGGCTCAGTTGCGGATGGTTGTCATGGGTGCGGATCTCATATGCAGGCAGGTGAGCATCGGGCACTAAACGTGATGCGCGCGGGCTGCTGGGCTACGCGGACGAGCGCTGTGAACAGACAGACATATTGCGGACGCGCGCTAGCGGGACTCCTAAGCCATCGTGGACTGGCGCTCGGCGTCTGGGAACACGCGGGTGTGTACGACAGGTCACTTGGGAGCGCAAGGAATGGTGCGCGTGTTGTCGTCGCGCGCTGGGAATGTGCGTGAGCAGACGATGGGTAGCTGGTACGATCGGCGAGCTGACAGGCATCGCTGGCGTCGCTGCTGGGAGCTCAAAACGGACCTGGCTGGGCGCGAATGTAGGCAGTAGCACGCGGTTGCGATCGGCTGGGCTCAGGTGGCTTCCGGTGGCGATGGGCAGCGACGGTGATTTTCGGAGCGGTCGACGGCGGCGGACGGTGGTTCTCGGCTGGGGAAGATGATCAGAAAATATATATGTAGAAGGCTTGAATATATTGCACTAAAAGACATTCTAACGGATTACCTAAACACCGACTTTGATTAATCGTGGTGGAGCAATTAATCGAATCTCTCTAACTCTCGAATGAAGCACTTTCTCTCGTTGTATGTAGGAGAAAAATCGGTCAACGTGAACAACATACAAGAGCTTGGGACATGATGCATTTATAAGTTCCATTAGGGACCTTAAGGAGGTGCTAAATATGGGTTTATCCAATTAGGCCAGGGATAATTCTACTCCATTTACTAATCCAATCAAGGATAGAATTCTCCTACTAATCATCACCTTCTAGAAGACTCCCAAGTCTTCTAACCTTAGACAAGATTCTCGTAGGAATATTCCTTTCCCCATGGAATAATAAATATGGAATAAAATTAATTTCTTATTAAATGAAATTAAATAATAAAACTTCCTACTAGAGTAATATTATTGCTCTCCCAATTTAGCTCCTAATTTATCAATAAATTCGAACCATCATGATTAATTATATTAATCTGATTGATCGATTTACAACCCTATGTTTAAGATATAACGTCAGTTGATTAATTAAATTAATGACAAAGTAACTAATAAACTTGTTATTCATTTCCGAAATTAGTACCACTCAAATCATTAACCATTATGTCAGAAATTCGTCTACCTACAGGGTTTAACATAATGTACCTTCCTGAGCTCATTTCGGGGACGTCATCAATCCAGCGCACATGAACATAGTGACATAAATAATTTATAATAGCACATCATATAATCATTCTCATTTAGCAAAATACCTAGTATGTCATCCTAATAAAAATAGAAATCACTTGGTAATCAAATAAACAAGAAGTAAATATGTATGCCTATTTTATATTATCTAACAGCTTAAGAGAACGCGTCAATCACCAAAGGTCTAGATTACAACAACGATCAGTGAGTCTCATAATCTTATCCTTCCGTAGTCCTGTTCAACACCTTGTTAGAGGAATGCTGTAAAAGCTCCAATTTGCAGATTCTATCAATTCCATTTGGATCTGGCCATCATGTTTCGGTCAAAGTACATATGCTTGCAGTTTATTTATTTATGCAATCATACTCCTTTTCTTACATTGAGATAGTGTGGTTCGAAGTGTTTCGAACACAAAGATCACCTATCGGTTCCTTGTAAGACTAAACTATTCGTTCACAGTCTAGACAGACAGTGAGACCCCTCTTGGAAAAAGACTGTAGTGTATTCTTTATTCAGTTGGTCTTTGACTGGAGAATTGCACTAGCACTTATGATAGGTGTTGAACAGGACCACGGAAGGATAAGATTATGAGACTCACTGACCGTTGTTGTAATCTAGACCTTCAGTAATTGATGCGTACTCTTAAGCTGTAAGATAATATAAAATGGTCATATGTATTCATTACTTATTAATTTGATTTATCAAGGGTGATTCCTATTTTGCTAGGATGACATACTCGGTATTTTGGTAAATAAGTGTGTTTATATGATGTGTCGTTATAAATTATTTACAGTCATTGTGTCCCAGTGCACTGGGTTGATGACGTCCCCAAAATGAGCTCAGGAATGAATATTACATTAAGCCCTGCAGGCGGATGTGTTATCCGGCATAATGATTAAGGATCTGAGTGGTACTAGTTTCGGAAATAAATAAGAAGTTGATTAATTATTTTGTCAGTAATTTAATTAATCAACGGACGTTATATCTTAAACATGGGGAGATAAATTGTAACACCCCGACTTTTCAACATATCAGAGTACGCAAATTTTTTGAAATTTTCTGAATAAATAAATAAAATACTTATTTTGCGAAAACTGATTAGTAATGCTACCGTGAAAAACGTAATTTTTTTGAAAACCGTTAAATTTTTAAACTGATAATTAAAAACGGTTATAACATCTTATCCGACTAACGTCGGAACAAAAACTGATAATAAGTACTGAAAATTTTAGCGGAAGTCAAATGTGGCAAAACATATATACATATAATCACAAAAGTCCTGAACAGCCCGCCCGCTCACACCTCGTCTCCGACCCTGCGACCTGAAAAACATGAAAAGCGTGGGGCGTGAGCACTAAACACTTGTGCTCAGCAGAAACTCATACTAATGTAAACATTGTAAATAATAATAACATCATGAACTAAGCATATATAACTGAACTGAAACTAAAACTGAAACTGATACCGGTCTGATCTCACGACATAAGTCACGTAACTGATAACTGAATATCTATCGGCACAAACTAATACCGAAATCTGCCGGCACAAACTAATACCGGACCATGTGCACACTCTAGTGGTTAGATTAGGCCACTAGAACCTGTTTGTACCGTTTTTGTCGTGATTTTTCTTATTGTTCTGTCGTTATTTTTGTATCATTTCATGTCGTTTATTTCGTTATTCATGCGATTAATAGTGTATTGAGTGTTTTACTTTTGTTCGTGTCGTGTATAGATTATTTCGATTATTTTTCTCTATTTCCTCTATTTTGCGCGTTGATGGTGTGTAGGTCCAAAAATCCGACGGGAAATCATTCGAATAATATTTTGAGCCGATGATTTGTGGTTGATAGAGAAATTTTTCAGCTACGCATGAGAAAAAACGAAATTCAATTTCGGTACGAACCAAAAACGTAAAGTCTAGCAAACTACCGACCCTTTAATGGTTGAAAATTCCATAAAATTTGTATTCTGGGCAAATGTGTGGTTTGCAAGCATCATTGAATAGAGGAGTTCGTTAGCTACGCGTAGAAAAAAACAGAAGTCAATTCCGAGTTTGAACGAGCCCAAACGAGCTCAAAACGTGAAGCCATGCATGCTGTCGCGCCCGCGTCGCGGCGCGACGAACTCGTGACTGACCTTCAGAGTACCTGCTAATAGCTCCGCGGCGTGAAGACCCTCCGCGGCGCGACGAGCATATCCTCCACGTCGTGAAGACCCTCCGTGGCGCGACAAACACCTTCTCCACGGCGCGAGGATCCTCCACGGCGCGCCCAAGACCTTTCCACACCATTCCTTCACGCCGGGAAGCTATAATCACGCCGTGAAGCTCTTCTCCAATCACCATCTCTCACGCCGGGAGGAGAAGGACACGCCGCGACAGCTCCTGTATCCGCGCTGTGAGTGGCGTCGTGACAAGCTCCCGCGCCGCTGCTGTTTTCCTATCCCCACCGTGCTCTGTTTCTCTTCCACGCCGCTACTGAAGCTCTTCCACATCGTGCTGTTCTTCATTCTTTCCCGCCGCGACGCGCTGTGCGTTCTCGC
>CACSLK010007785.1:20904-33625 GCA_902706635.1 Striga hermonthica | reverse complement strand
AATGCATACTCTTTTTTGAAAACTTTTTAAATATATGCATTAATTGCTTCTATATACACTTTTGCAAATAGGATCAAATTAGATATGATCATAAATATTGTTTCCTTAAATAAATTTTATTAACATCTACAATAATTCAATAATATCCATTTTAATAAATTCCAAGATTGATTTTCTGTGATTCATGTTGATAATACTTTTGTCAAGATAAATATTAAAACATATTTTAAGTTCTAACCGTAATATTAATTTTTTTTTTCACAATTATTCACTTTGTATCTAAAAAATATTTATAGCAATTGTAATAGATTAGGTAGAATTCTTTCTTTTTAGTTAATCAGTCGGAATCAAGTTGGTGAATTTATATATGCCAATATAGTTTATTCTTAATATTTATTTAATTATATGTAAAAAAATAAATTAATTTTAAAATTAATATAATTTACCATTTAAGTTATAATGACCAGATATATTAATAGTTTACGATTGGTCAAAATTTTAAATTGAAACATATTAGCTATTTGTTAGAATATATTTGTATATTATTAGCAACCATGGATACTCTTTTTACCATTTTTTTTATTTTGATTTATTTTTATAATGAAATTATTGTAAATATATTTTCATTGCAGAGTATGGTAATTAAACTATAAATCCTTATAATGCAAATTTGAATTTTTTTTTTTATTATTGAAACGATTCAGTTTTTGGCATTTCCTATCAAAGTTGTTTAATTAGTATACAAAAATAAATTCTAAATAAAATGTGTGTATATTTTGTAATATATTTATACACTATTTAATTTTAGATTTATTTACAATAATTCATTTTTAAGATTGTTAGTGCAACTATTCATGTCCAGTCCATTGCTCGTGGACTACATAATTCGTGGAGAAAATATATGCTTGAATAAAATAGACAAGTGTAATTATACATACGTATTTCATGTTTATGAAGTATCAATTTTAAGTACGACATTCCAACTATTTTTTCACTTTGAACTGCCAATTCATGCAGCTAACTGTGATAGGTAACAAAGGCCAAATAATTCTATAATTTTTAACTTATTGAGTCTTTTATTATATATAACTAATGACAAAAGGAAGAAAGTAAGAAAATAATCACAAGAAGCTTAACCAACAGGAAATGTAGCTCAATGGTTATATTTCAGATAAAATTTCTAAGAAATACGGGGTTCAACTCCCCACTTCTCCAAAAATATTTTTTTTAATCACCAGGAAGCTTTATACTGGAATTAATAACCTTAAATATATATATATATAAGAATAACCATTTACTAAAAATAGCAGTACAAACTTTTAGAAGCATTTAATGCATACTAAACTTTTTAAACATATAGCATTAGTTGCTTCTATATACACTTTTTAAGATAAGATAAAATCAGATATGATCATAAATATTGTTTCCTAAAATAAATTTATGAACATCTACAATAGTTCAATGATATCCATTTTAATATATTCTAAGACTGATTTTCTGTGATTCATGTTGATAATACTTTTGTCAAGATAAATATTAATACATATTTTAAGTTCTAAGCGTAATATTAATTTTTTTTTCACAATTATTCACTTTGTATCTAAAAAATATTTATAGCAAATTGTAATAGATTAGGTAGAATTCTTTCTTTTCAGTTAATCAGTCGGAATCAAGTTGGTGAATTTATATATGCCAATATAATTTTTTTTCTTAATCTTTATTTCATTATATGTAAAAAATATAAATAAATTTTCAAATTAAGGTAATTTACCATTTAAGTGATAATGACCAAATATATTAAATAGTTTTACTATTGATAAAAATTTAAAATTGAAACATATTAACTATTTTTTAGAATTTATTTGCATATTATTAGCAACCATGGATATGTTTTTTACCATTTTTATTTTGATTACTTTCTATAATGAAATTATTGTATATATATTTTCTTTGAAGAGTATGCTAAATAAACTATAAATCCTTATAATGCAAATTCGAAAAATTTTGATTATTGGAGCGATTGAGTTTTTGGCATTTCCTAAATCAAAGTTGTCTAATTAGTATACAACAATAAATTCTTAACAAACACGTGTATATATTTTGTAAAATATTTATACACTATTTAATTTTAGATTTATTTACAATAATTCATCTTTAAGATTGTTAGTGCAACTGATCATGTCCAGTCCATTGCTCGTGGGCTCCATAATTCGTGGAGAAAATATATGCTTGAAGAAAAAAGACAAGTGTAATTATACATACGTATTTCATGTTTATGAAGTATCAATTTTAAGTATGACAATCCAACAATTTTTTCACTTTAAACTGCCAATGCATGCAGCTAATTGTGACTGGTAACAAAGGCCAAATTATTCTATAATTTTTAACTGATTGAGTCTTTTACTATATATAACTCATGACAAAAGGAATAAAGTAAGAAAATAATTAAAGGAAGTTTAACTTAAAGGAGATGTTGCTCAATGATTATATTTCAGATAAAATTTCTAAGAAATATGGGGTTCAACTCCCCGCATCTCCAAAAATATTTTTTTTAATTAACAAGAAACTTTATACTGGAATTAATAACCTTAAATCTATATATATATATAATTATATATATATATATATATATATAATAAGAGTAACCTTTTACTAAAAATAGTAGTAAAAACTTTTAGAATCATTTAATGCATACCCTTTTTTGGAAACTTTTTAAATATATGCATTAATTGCTTCTATATATACTTTCTCAAATAAGATCAGATCAGATATGATCATAAATGTTGTTTCCTTAAATAATTTTTATTAACATCTGCAATAATTCAATGATATCCATTTAATAAATTTCAATATTGATTTTCTGTGAGTGACGTTGATAATACTTTTGTCAAGATAAATATTAAAACATATTTTAAGTTCTAACCGTAATATTAATTTTTTTTTCACAATTATTCACTTTGTATCTAAAAATATTTATAGCAAATTGTAATAGATTAGGCAGAATTCTTTCTTTTGTTAATCAGCCGGAATCAAGTTGGTGAATTTATATTTTCCAATATAATTTTTTCTTAATCTTTCTTTCGTTATATGTAAATCAGAAATTTAATTTAAAATTAATATAATTTACCATTTAAGAGATAATAACCAGATATATTAAATAATATTACTATTGGTCAAAATTTAAAATTGAAACATATTAACTATTTCTTAGAATTTATTTGTATATTACTAGCAACCATGGATATTCTATTTACCATATTTTAGTTTTGATTTCTTTCTATAATGAAATTATTGTAAATATATTTTCATTGTAGAGTATGCTAAATAAATTATAAATCCTTATGATACAAATTCGAAATTTTTTAATTATTGAAGCGATTCAGTTTTTGGCATTTCATATCAAAGTTTTTAAATTAGTATACAAAAATAAATTCTAAAAAAAGACATGTCTACATTTTGTAAAATATTTATATACTATTTAATTTTATATTTATTTACAATAATTTATTTTTAAGATTGTTAGTGCAACTATTCATGTCCAGTCCATTGCTCGTGGGCTACATAATTCGTGGAGAAAATATATGCTTGAACGAAAATAGACAAGTGTAATTATTCATACGTATTTTATGTTTATGAAGTATCAATTTTAAGTACGACAATCCAACTATTTTTTCACTTTAAACTGTCAATGCATGCAGCTAATTGTTACTGGTAACAAAGGCCAAATTATTCTATAATTTTAACTTATTGAGTCTTTTATTATATATAACTCCTGACAAAAAGAAGAAAGTAAGAAATAATTACAGGAAGCTTAACCGAAAAGAGATGTAGCTCAATGGTTATATTTCAGATGATATTTCTAAGAAATACGGGGTTCGACTCCCCGCATCTCCAAATATATTTTTTTAATCACTAGGAAGCTTTATACTGGAATTAATAACCTTATATATATATATATATATATATATATATATATATATATCTATGTAATAAGAATAACCATTTACTAAAAATAATAGTAAAAGTTTTTAGAAGCATTTAATGCATACCATGTTTTGGAAACTTTTTAAACATATGCATAATTGCTTCTATATACACTTTTTCAAATAAGATCAGATCATATATGATCATAAATATAGTTTCCTTAAATAATTTTTATTAACATCTGCAATAATTCAATGATATCTATTTTAATAAATTTTAATATTGATTTTCTGTGATTCATGTTGATAATACTTTTGTCAAGATAAATATTAAAACATATTTTAAGTTCTAACTGTAATATTAAATTTTTTTTTCCGAAATATTCACTTTTTATCTAAAAATATTTATAGCAAATTGTAATAGATTAGTTTGGATTCTTTCTTTTAATTAATCAGCCGGAATCAAGTTGGTCAATTAATATTTGCCAATATATTTTTTTTCTTAATCTTTATGTAAAAGATAAATTAATTTTCAAATTAATATAATTTGCCATTTAAGAGATAATGACCAGATATATTAAATAGTTTTACTATTGGTAAAAATTTAAAATTGAAACAGAAAAGTATTTTTTTAGAATTTATTTGTATATTGTTAGCAACCATGGATATTTTTTTTACCATTTTTTATTTTGATTTCTTTCTATAATGAAATTATTGTAAATATATTTTCATTGCAGAGTATGCTAAATAACTATAAATCCTTATAGTGAAAATTCAAAAATTTTGATTATTGAAGCGATTGAGTTTTTTGCATTTATTAAATCAGAGTTGTCTAATTAGTATACAAAAATAAATTCTAAAAAAACATGTGTGTATATTTTGTAAAATATATATATATATATACACTATTTAATCTTAGATTTATTTACAACAATTCATTTTTAAGATTCTTAGTGCAATTGATCATGTCCAGTCCATTGCTCGTGGGCTCTATAATTCTTGGAGAATATATGTGCTTGAAGAAAATAGACAAGTGTAATTATACATACGTATTTCATGTTATGAAGTATCAAATTTTAAGTACGATATTCCAACTATTTTTTCACTTTAAACTGCCCATGCATACAACTAATTGTGACTGGTAACAAAGGCCAAATTATTCTATAATTTTTAACTTAATGAGTCTTTTATGTTATATAACTCCTGACAAAAGGATAAAAGTAAGAAAATAATTACAAAAAGCTTAACCAAAAGGAAATGTAGCTCAATGGTTATATTTCAGATGAAATTTCTAAGAAATACGGGGTTCGACTCCCCGCATCTCCAAAAATATATTTTTTTAATTACCAGGAAACTTTATACTGGAATTTATAACCTTATATCTATATATATACACACTTATATATATTAATATATATAATAAGAATAACCATTTACTAAAAATAGTAGTAAAAACTTTTAGAAGCATTTAATGCATATTCTTTTTTGGAAACTTTTTAAATATATGCATTAATTGCTTCTATATACACATTTTCAAATATGATCAAATCAGATATGATCATAAATATTGTTTCCTTAAATAAATATTATTAACATCTAAAAAAATTCAATGATATCCATTTTAATAAATTCCAAGATCAATTTTCTGTGATTCTTGTTGTAATACTTTTGTCAAGATAAATATTAAAACATATTTTAAGTTCTAATCGTCATAGTAATTTTTTTTTCAGAAATATTCACTTTTTATCTAAAAAATATTTATAGCAAATTGTAATAGATTAGTTAGGATTCTTTCTTTTAATGAATCAGCCGGAATCAAGTTGGTCAATTAATATTTGCCAATATAATTTTTTTCTTAATCTGTATTTCGTTATATGTTAAAAATAAATTAATTTTCAAATTAATATAATTTACCATTTAAGAGATAATGACCAGATATATTAAATAGTTTACTATTGGTCAAAATTTAATTTGAAACATATAACTATTTCTTAGAATTTATTTGTATATTATTAGCAACCACGGATATTATATATACCATTTATTTATTTTGATTTCTTTCTATAATGAAATTATTGTAGATATATTTTCATTAAGAGTATGATAAATAAACTATAAATCCTTATAAATCAAATTCGAAAATTTTTGTTATTAAAACGATTCAGTTTTGCATTTTCTATCAAAGTTGTTTAATTAGCATACAAAAATAAATTCTTAAAAAACATGTGTGTATACTTTGTAAAATAGTTATACACTATTTAATTTTAGATTTATTTACAATAATTCATTTTTAAGATTGTTAGTTCAACTATTCATGTCCAGTCCATTGCTCGTGGGCTACATAATTCGTAGAGAAAATATATGATTGAAGAAAATAGACAAATGTAATTATTCATACGTATTTCATGATTATGAAGTATCAATTTTAAATACGACAATCCAACTATTTTTTCACTTTAAACTGCCAATGCATGCAGCTAATTGTGACTGGTAACAAGAGCCAGATTATTCTATAATTTTAACTTATTGAGTCTTTTATTATATATAACTCCTGACAAAAGGAAGAAAGTAAGAAATAATTACTGGAAGCTTAACCAAAAGGATATGTAGCTCAATGGTTATATTTCATATGATATTTCTAAGAAATAGGGGGTTCGACTCCCCGCATCTCCAAAAATATTTTTTTAATTACCAGGAAGCTTTATATTGGAATTAATAACCTTACACACACACACACACACACACACACACACACACACATATATATATATATATATATATATATAATAACCATTTACTAAAAAAAGTAGTAAAAACTTTTAGAAACATTTAATGCATACTCTTTTTTGGAAACTTTTTAAATATATGCATTAATTGCTTCTATATACACTTTTTCAAATAAGATCAAATTAGATATGATCATAAATATTGTTTTCTCAAATAAATTTTATTAACATCTACAATAATTCAATGATATCCATTTTAATAAATTCCAAGATTGATTTTCTGTGATTCATGTTGATAATAAATATTAAAATATATTTTAAGTTCTAACCGTAATATTAAATTTTTTTCTTCAGAAATATTCACTTTTTATCTAAATATATTTATAGCAAATTTTATTAGATTAGTTTGGATTCTTTCTTTTAATTAATCAGCCGGAATCAAGTTGGTCAATTAATATTTGCCAATATAATTTTTTTCTTAATCTTTATGTAAAAGATAAATTAATTTTCAAATTAATATAATTTGCCATTTAAGAGATAATGACCAGATATATTAAATAGTTTTATTATTGGTCAAAATTTAAAATTGAAATATTGTTAGCAACCATGGATATTTGTTTTTACCATTTTTTATTTTGATTTCTTTCTATAATGAAATTATTGTAAATATATTTTCATTGCAGAGTATGTTAAATAACTATAAATCCTTATAGTGCAAATTCAAAAATTTTGATTATTGAAGCGATTGAGTTTTTTGCATTTATTAAATCAGAGTTGTCTAATTAGTATACAAAAATAAATTCTAAAAAAACATGTGTGTATATTTTGTAAAATATATATACAGTATTTAATCTTAGATTTATTTACAATAATTCATTTTTAAGATTCTTAGTGCAATTGATCATGTCCATTCCATTGCTCGTGGGCTCCATAATTCTTGGAGAATATATGTGCTTGAAGAAAATAGACAAGTGTAATTATACATACGTATTTCATGTTATGAAGTATCAAATTTTAAGTACGATATTCCAACTATTTTTTCACTTTAAACTGTCCATACATACAACTAATTGTGACTGGTAACAAAGGCCAAATTATTCTATAATTTTTAACTTAATGAGTCTTTTATTTTATATAACTCCTGACAAAAGGATAAAAGTAAGAAAATAATTACAGGAAGCTTAACCGAAAGGAAATGTAGCTCAATGGTTATATTTCAGATGAAATTTCTAAGAAATATGGGGTTCGACTCCCCGCATCTCCAAAAATAATTTTTTTTTTTTAATTATCAGGAAACTTTATACTGGAATTTATAACCTTATATCTATATATATATATATACACTTATATATATTAATATATATAATAAGAATAACCATTTACTAAAAATATTAGTAAAAACTTTAGAAGCATTTAATGCATACTCTTTTTTGGAAACTTTTTAAATATATGCATTAATTGCTTCTATATACACTTTTTCAAATAAGATCAAATCAGATATGATCATAAATATTGTTTCCTTAAATAAATATTATTAACATCTACAAAAATTCAATGATATCCATTTTAATAAATTCCAAGATTAATTTTCTGTGATTCATGTTGTAATACTTTTGTCAAGATAAATATTAAAAAATAATTTAAGTTCTAACCGTAATAGTAATTTTTTTTCAGAAATATTCACTTTTTATCTAAAAATATTTATAACAAATTGTAATAGATTAGTTAGGATTCTTTCTTTTAATGAATCAGCCGGAATCAAGTTGGTCAATTAATATTTGCCAATACAATTTTTTTCTTAATCTGTATTTTGTTATATGTTAAAAATTAATTAATTTTCAAATTAATATAATTTACCATTAAAGAGATAATGACCAGATATATTAAATAGTTTTACTATTGGTCAAAATTTAAAATTAAAACATATAACTATTTCTTAGAATTTATTTGTATATTATTAGCAACCATGGATATTTTATAAACCATTTATTTATTTGATTTCTTTCTATAATGAAATTATTGTAAATATATTTTCATTAAGAGTATGGTAAATAAACTATAAATCCTTATAATGCAAATTTGAAAATTTTTGTTATTGAAACGATTCGGTTTTTGGCATTTCCTATCAAAGTTGTTTAATTAGAATACAAAAATAAATTCTTAAAAAACATGTGTGTATACTTTGTAAAATATTTATACACTATTTAATTTTAGATTTATTTACAATAATTTGTTTTTAAGATTGTTAGTGCAACTATTCATATCCAGTCCATTGCTCGTGGGCTACATTATTCGTAGAGAAAATATATGATTGAAGAAAATAGAGAAGTGTAATTATACATACGAATTTCATGTTTATGAAGTATCAATTTTAAGTACGAGAATCCAACTATTTTTTCACTTTAAACTGCCAATGCATGCAGCTACTTGAGACTGGTAACAAAGGCCAAATTATTCTATAATTTTTAACTTATTGAGTCTTTTATTATATATAACTCCTGACAAAAGGAAGAAAGTAAAAAATAATTACAGGAAGTTTAACCTAAAGGAGATGTAGCTCAATGATTATATTTTAGATAAAATTTCTAAGAAATACGGGGTTCAACTCCCCGCATCTCCAAAAATATTTTTTGTAATTAACAGGAAACTTTATACTGGAATTAATAACCCTAAATCTATATATATATATATATATATATATAATTATATATTATATATAATGAGAATAACCATTTACTAAAAAAAATAGTAAAAACCTTTTAGAATCATTTAATGCATACCCTTTTTGGAAACTTTTTAAATATATGCATTAATTACTTCTATATACACTTTTCAAATAAGATTAGATCAGATATGATCATAAATATTGTTTCCTTAAATAATTTTTATTAACATCTGCAATAATTCAATGATATCCATTTTAATAAATTTCAATATTGATTTTCTGTGAGTCATGTTGATTTTCTAACAGTAATATTAATTTTTTTTTTCACAATTATTCACTTTGTATCTAAAAATATTTATATCAAATTGTAATAGATTAGGTAGAATTCTTTCTTTTTGTTAATCGGCCAGAATCAAGTTGGTGAATTTATATTTGCCAATATAATTTTTTCTTAATCTTTATTTCGTTATATGTAAAAAATAAATTTATTTTTAAATTAATATAATTTATCATTTAAGAGATAATGACAGGTATATTAAATAGTTTTACTATTGGTCAGAATTTAAAATTGAAACATATAACTATTTTTCAGAATTTATTTGTATATTATAACAAAGGCCAAATTATATTATAATTTTTAACAAAGGCCAAATTATATTATAACAAAGGCCAAATTTATTTGTATATTATAACAAAGGCCAAATTATATTATAATTTTTAACATATAGCTAATTGTGACTGGTAACAAAGGCCAAATTATATTATAATTTTTAACTTATTGAGTTTTTTATTATATATAACTCCTGAAAAAAGGAAGAAAGTAAGAAAATAATTACAGGAAGCTTAACCAAAAGGAGATGTAGCTCAATGGTTATATTTTAGATGAAATTTCTAAGAAATACGTGGTTCGACTCCCCCACATTACCAAAAATATTATTTGTAATTACCAGGAAGCTTTATACTGAAATTATTAACCTTAAATATATATATAATTATAATAATAATAATCATTTACTAAAAATAGTAGTAAGAACTTTTGGAAGCATTTAATGCATATTCTTTTTTGAAAACTTTTTAAATATATGCATTAATTGCTTCTATATACACTTTTTCAAATAGGATCAAATTAGATATGATCATAAATATTGTTTCCTTAAATAAATTTTATTAACATCTACAATAATTCAATGATATCCATTTTAATAAATTCCAAGATCGATTTTCTGTGATTCATGTTGATAACACTTTTGTCAAGATAAATATTAAAACATATTTTAAGTTCTAACCGTAATATTATTTTTTTTAACAATTATTCACTTCGTATCTAAAAAAATATTTATAGCAAATTGTAATAGATTAGGTAGAATTCTTTCTTTTTAGTTAATCAGTCAGAATCAAGTTGGTGAATTTATATATGCCAATATAGTTTTTTCTTAATATTTATTTAATTATATGTACAAAAATAAATTAATTTTAAAATTAATATAATTTACCATTTAAGTTATAATAGCCAGATATATTAATAGTTTACTATTGGTCAAAATTTTAAATTGAAACATATTAACTATTTGTTAGAATTTATTTGTATATTATTAGCAACCATGGATACTCTTTTTACCATTTTTTTTTATTTTGATTTCTTTTTATAATGAAATTATTGTAAATATATTTTCATTGCAGAGTATGGTAAATAAACTATAAATCCTTATAATGCAAATTTGAAATTTTTTTTATTATTGAAACGATTCAGTTTTTGGCGTTTCCTATCAAAGTTGTTTAATTAGTATACAAAAATAAATTCTAAAAAAAATGTTTGTATATTTTGTAATATACTAGTATAGAACCCGTGCTATGCACGGGGCGAACAATTTTAAAGCTATTTACTTAGTCTTATTATTATACTAGTACAACACCCGCGTATTACACGGGTGTTTGCTAATTTTTTTCTTAAAATTTAAAATTAATGAGAAAAAGTAGTTTGAAAATTTAAATACCTTTTATAAGAATATATATATATATATATATATTATTATATATTTATTATGATACTTTTTATTTGTGCGACTTACTTGTGTTATATTATACTAATTTTTTAACTTACACTATATAACTATATTAAATATAAATATATCAGTTGAGAAATAATTTTATTTTTCTAATAAATTTTAAAAATATTATTATTTTTTATTATTATAAAGATAAATATAATTTATTGATTTTATATATACAATATGGATGTCAAATCGAAGATCATCAAAAGATGATTAATTTGATATATTATATATGTAAAACCGATAAAAAATACAAAAGTTATCTACTTTTAAAGTACATTTATAATTCAATAGCTTATTGAAGGAAACAAATCAAAAGTTAGGGATATATTAGTCACTTAGTGTCTCATTATGTAAAATTACAAATAATTAAAGGGTTATATTAGTAAAAGTGATATTAAAATGCCTAAGTTAACTAAATAATATTTATGGAATACCTGAACCTAGATTATTAATTATTAATATATTAATATTATTTGTCCAAACCCAATTACGAAGCATGATTCTTCGCCAAATAGGATTCCGAAGCACCAGAAGCAGCCACGTAGGCTCAGCGCATTCTGGAATTATATATAGGGAGGATTTGTAAATAAATCAAATTAAAGAAATAGAATAAATATTATTATATATTATTAAAAACCCCTTTTAGACAATATTTTTTGTATTACCATCTTTCCCACAAACTAATGTTTTCAAGCTGTTTTAATTAGTGGCACACAAAACAACTACATAGGTAATGGTAGAAAAAAATTACATAATTACCATTTATTATGTCTCGGAGCCGTGTATGTTGAACAATATCCAACAGAGTGCGGTTCGCCATAGTGACATTAGTTCTATGATTTGGTAGTGTAGCACGTTTACCTAAATAAAATTGTTAAATAAATTCAATTTGTATATTGAAAGAATAAATAACATATAAAATGATTGCGTTTGAATACTAACTAGTACAGAGCCCGTGCGATGCACGGGGTGTAAATTTTAAGGTCATTTATCGAGTCTTATAATTATATAAATGAATAAAAAAAATGTACGGGATATATATAGTACGTGATAAAAATATGCACGGGGTGCACAATTTTCTAGTATGTGTAATAAAAATACATACCGTATGCACGGGACAGAAGCACTAAATGAGTCATTTCCACAGAGCTTGCCCGTTAAGTAGCTCCTGAACACGGGTGCACAATTTGTAGTACGTACCATAAAATCAGAACAGATTTCCATACAATTAGATAATAAATCAGATAATAAATAAAGCCTTTATTATTTTAGTAAAGATTTTACGTAATTTTTTTTTTACTTATCGGATGTTATGAGATTTTTTTGTTAAACCGATTTTATGGAATATAATAC
>CACSLK010007785.1:0-20242 GCA_902706635.1 Striga hermonthica | reverse complement strand
ATATGATGGCTTTTAATATAAGTATAGATTATATACAAAACATTGTAATTAATTAAAAATTTTAACTGGACACTTTTAAATAAATCACATAACATTGAGCAAAATAAGACAAATGAGACAAAAAATTGAAGTAAAATACTGGGCCTATTTTTTGAACATCAAGTCCATTAAAAAAAAAAAAAATTAGCCCAAAAGTGGCAATTGATAAAGCCCTATTAGGCTAAATTCGGACAGGCCCTTCATTCCAAAATAAGCAGATCGACGGCTTAGAGTAAAAAATTTCGACGGCTTAAAACGGAAGCTTTTTGCATACAACATAAAAGTTGAAAACTGACCAACATTATCTGCCGCAACACCTTCTTCCTCATGAATTTCGGACCGTTTTTTCTTTTTTTGAAAAATTCACCAAAAATAGCAATCTTAGTCTACTTTCCCAATTTTCAAAATGCTTGAAATCAATCTCGACCGGTATTTTTTGGAACAAATTATTTTTTTTCTTCAAAGATTTACCCTACAATCGATCCATTTTACAGTAAAGATCTGATGACTTTGGCAGCTTTGGGCCTCTGTTTCACATCAAGATAGCTCGAAGGAAGGCTCATCAAACATAAAGATCTCAGCATTCTGTATGGCTACAACAACTATTACAAATCTCTGAAGCTCCCGACATTGCAGTCCATAACCCGATTCAACTCAAGACCAATACCAAGTTCTTCTTTCATGTTTCTCTCATCTTTCTGGGAGAGAACTTGCCCAACATTACCCTGCACAGCTTTCGGGATGCGGTCCACATACTGGGGCTTGATAATTGCCTGGAAAAATGCACTGCGATAAGTTTGTAGCAGAATAGTTAACCAAAATACTAAATCGTCTAAGGCCATCTCCAACCGAAAAACTCAAACTCAAACCCATTTTGCAGTAGCTATCCCATTTTGCAGTAATTCATCTCCAACCGAAAAACTCATTCTCAAACCCAAAAGAATATTCCCAAAATATTCTCTTTTACACCAACTTTTATAACTATTCAATACTACCCACTTATTTTACAACTTTACAAATTAAACCACACTATGATTTTAAATTCAATTCTGACTTTATGTAATTAAAATTAATTATGCATAATAAAATCGGAGAAATAAATATTCATTAAAAATTAAAATTTCACCACACAAATAAAATTAAAAATTACAATTCACAAGATCAAAAATTAAAATTTACAACACACAAGATGAAAAATTAAAAATTGCAACACATATGAAAATTAGAAATTACAACACGCAAAATGAAAATTTAAATATTACAACACACAAGATAAAATAAAAAATTACAACAATAACGTAAAAATAGATAGTCTTTCAAGTCTCGGAGTTGGTGAATTCTTCCTATAAATGATCAATTAATGCATTCCGAAGCGCAACACTGTTCATCGACTCCATAATTATTTTATTTTTTTTTATTATTTTTTTTTTGTGTATTATTATTTGTAAATTTTTTATAATGTGTATTAGTAAATGTATTTTTTATGCTAAATAATTTGTGTAATGTACTTTCTATGTTAACTATTTTGTGCTTTTTATTTATTGATGTATTATAATTTTATTTTGCAATTTTTTAATATTAAAATGATACCATATGAATAAAAAAAAATTTATCCTACATTTATATTTTAACTACATCTTCATTTCAGAAGTGAAGAAGATACATATACATCTATGTACCGATTGAATCAAAACTGTTATTTTTTAAAATATATGATTTAGTGAAAAAATTTACACTCTATACCATATATGGTCTAACGCATATATTCACATTTTAAAAACTGTTACTTTTTTTCATTGTATTAGTGCAAATTTACACTCTAGACCATATATGGTCTAGCGCATATATTCACATTTTAAAAACTGTTACTTTATTTCATTGTATTAGTGCAAATTATAATATTATAAGATATATATAATATTATATTTAATTAAAATTAATTATACATAATAAAACCGGAGAAATAAATATTCATTAAAATATATAATATTATAAGATATATATTACATTTATTATTTAAATATTATAATATATAAAATTTATAGTCTTTCTAAAATATATTAATAAAATATAATATAAAATTAACTAAAATAATATTGTATTTCATATTATATTTCTTTTATGAAAAAAAATTAACAAATACAATATACATACATACAGTTATATATATAATATATATATATATATATATATATATATATAAAAGAATAGGGGTGCTTAGAATATAAATATAGAATAGAAGAACTTATATGTAATAATTAAAAGATAAAACGCAAATTTTGCAGCACAACGCAAATATGCGTTTCTAGAGGAGAGAGAGAGCCCCTTTACGCATTTTGCAGATCCGTTTCCAGGTGGAGAGAAATCTACTGCAAAATTTGAGTTTTGCGTCTCGATTGGAGACGGTCTAAACAACAATAGGCAAGCAAATAGAAAAGTCGCATATAAGGTTGGAATGGAGCAACGGTAATGAAATTGCATGTTCAAGTTCAATGTATTTAAAACAATGATACCAGTTATTTTAGACGAAAATATATCAATAATTGTGCCAAAAAAGGAACTAAATAATACAACGCTATCAATCAATAAGCCAGCTTGTGCTCAGGAAATTCATTTCTCAAATAATTAGTCAGACACATATACTTGATCAGATATATTATCATGGATTTATTAATCGAATTGGCCCCAAAAATGAGAAAAAAACCAAGACCAATGGCAATGGACACAATTTTTTTTTTTTTTGGCAATGGACACAATTTAAACCAACACAGTTTTCAAGCCACATTAATTAGATTTATTACTAAATGAAACACTACTTCATTCATGGCATACATGATTATCATTTAAATTTCAGGCTACTGTATTTCATCAAAGAACGAAATGTATCGGTTTTATCATTTCACCATATCTACAAGAACCACATCCTGCACAAACACCGAACAGTACCGGTTTTATATTTTCATCATATCCACAAGAACCAGGGGCGCAGCCAGGAATTTTTTTAACCTGGGGCTGCATATTATTGTAGCTATTATTGAAACCTTGTAGACATGGTCATGGGCCGACCCAGCATGTCGGTTCGGCCCAAACCGACACAAGCAGACTCGTTGACCATGGTCTTGAACAAACCCGTGGTTTTGACCAGTTCGGTTCATGTACAATACTTTATAGTTTATACATGTTGAACATGCAGTTTTGGTTCCGAACTGGAACCGGAACCCGAGGTTCCTTTTTTTTAAATATTATTCTAATTATTTTGTATTTTTTAATGAACCGGACGACCAGTAATCGACAATTCAATAAATCGACCCGTACATATGTTCGCGTCGGTTCATATATGTTCGCGTCGGTTCATGCTCCTCCAACTCTCGGCCCAATATCGACGGTTTTGGCCTGTAACTGGTTTTAGTTATGATTATAAACAAATTGTCTGCTAACATATGTCGGTTTGAATTGAAAAAACTCAATCTCGAATCGCTTATATATTTAAACAAGTCAAACTCAAATAGCTAATCGAACTTGTCGATCAAACAAATAAAGTTGAACATGTTTGCAATCAACTCTGTACGAGTTTTCTCTTTGTCTAGGAAATGATGTCAAATTAATTATTGGAGGCGAAAGAAAAAAATAAATGAAAATGGATAATGGATTGCGGAATGAGACGAATCGAATTAGATAGCCCGCTGGAAAAGTCTATGTCAAGCTTAATTATCCAGCTCATTTGATATTTGTCAAGTCAACCCATTAAAAATTTAAAGACAAGAGTGTGTTGGGCCACATTATAAACTCAATTGATAAAAATCTAATAAGGTCACAATTGTCATTTGACAATAAAGGATTATCTTTTTTCCTCACTATAATCATCATTTTTTCACCATTGTTGTCAAGATTACAAAATTTAACATGAAGATAATCTTGAGTCATTCAGCCCAAAAATTAAATGGGGCTATATAAAAAATTAAATGGGCTAATGGGTTTATGTATAATTTTTTTTAGAAAATAAGATTAACAAAAATAAGGGTAGCAAAAAATTACATGGGGCTGGAGCCCACCCTAGCATTAGGGTGGCTCCTCCCCTGACAAGAACCACATAAAATCGCACAAGACACAGTCAAAGTGCGTAAAAATCAAGGCACTTCTGCTCCTCACCCATGAACACCATGTTCATTCTCTGCTCCGCATAGATCGGCCACCCGATCATCGGCATTTGCGCATCACAGCCTCCAGGATGGAGCTCCGGCCGCAGTCGGTCACGAATCTGGCCACCGCGTGTTCCAGCACCACTCTATGTGGGGCCTACGACTTTATCACGAAAGTCTTCCCCTTCGTCTTCTCCAGAAACCCTTCGACAGCAATTTGCATATCAAACACATAAATTATTTCTCACGCAAATAAAAAATGGAGGCAAGAATCAAAATCCATTAATTAAACCAACCAATTGGCAATTGCAATTTGCACATCAAAACAAAAAAAATATATATAAAAAAAATAATAAATTTACCCTGACAAACCCACCGTACTTTATCATCTGCCGGAAGTCGTCAAAGTTGGCCCTCCCGTCGCCACCTAAGTCGATCTTGACTATCTATACTCCGGTACTTCTCCGGCATCTTCACATACTTCAGCATCAACGCAGCCAACACCGACCTCAGTTCATCTGCCGTGGTGAACCCACCCCGTCCCAATCGAAAACCTAAAACGACTCCCGCACGTCCTCTTCACGGCTGTCCGCCTCGTTCCCTCCACCGTCTGCCATCACCGCCGCGTATAGGGCGCTGAACTCCTCGACGTTATTGGCGTCAATCTTCCAATCATCGCCCCAGCTTCTTCTCCGGCACGCAGATCCCGAGATTTTGTAATGACTCGCTGAGCTCATCTCGTTTGATGTTGCCGTCGCCATTCATCGAGCTTGGAAAAGACCCGATGGAGCTTCGTCGTGCTCGTCTCCTCATGTGCAGCCCCAATTGGAGAATTGGTTGGATTTGATTTTGATGGTCATTTAAGTTTCACTCAACAATTTTGGGAGGTGATGGTGAGAATTATGAATCTGATTTTGATCGACCAATTTTTACCCTATAATATAAGTTATTGGAAGATATTTGGGATAATCTCGGATATAGAATTATGCCAAATAAATTTTATGGAAAAGATTTTAAATATTTTGAGATATACACATACTAAACTAACTTTGTAATAGTCAATAGTTTCTTTAAATATTAGAACTTAATATGGACCAAAAATTTTCAAAATATGTTCGAGCGGGATTTTCATAGAAATTTCAAAAAACTTACTTAGTTTAGTAAGTCTGAAATTTTTAGGCGGGATTTTTACTTCTATTTCAAGTAAATACCAAACCTTTTTATATTTATATAGATTTATACACTATTTAATTTTAGATTTATTTACAATAATTCATTTTTAAGATTGTTAGTGCAACTATTCATGTCCAGTCCATTGCTCGTGGGCTACATAATTCGTGGAGAAAATATATGCTTGAAAAAAATAGACAAGTGTAATTATACATACGTATTTCATGTTTATGAAGTATCAATTTTAAGTACGACATTCCAACTATTTTTTTCACTTTGAACTGCCAATTCATGCAGCTAATTGTGATAGGTAACAAAGGTCAAATAATTCTATAATTTTTAACTGATTGAGTCTTTTATTATATATAACTAATGACAAAAGGAAGAAAGTAAGAAAATAATCACAGGAAGCTTAACCAACAGGAAATGTAGCTCAATGGTTATATTTCAGACAAAATTTCTAAGAAATACGGGGTTCGACTCCCCGCTTCTCCAGAAATATTTTTTTTAATCACCAGGAAGCTTTATACAGGAATCAATAACCTTATATATATATATATAGATATATATATATATAATAAGAATAACCATTTACTAAAAATAGTAGTAAAAACTTTTAGAAGCATTTAATGCATACTAAACTTTTTAAATATATAGCATTAGTTGCTTCTATATAAAAAATTTTCAAATAAGATAAAATCAGATATGACCATAAATATTGTTCCCTAAAATATATTTATGAACATCTACAATAGTTCAATGATATCCATTTTAATAAATTCCAAAGACTGATTTTCTGTGATTCATGTTGATAATACTTTTGTCAAGATAAATATTAATACATATTTTAAGTTCTAACCGTAATATTAAACTTTTTTTTCACAATTATTCACTTTGTATCTAAAAAATATTTATAGCAAATTGTAATAAATTAGGTAGAATTCTTTCTTTTCAGTTAATCAGTCGGAATCAAGTTGGTGAATTTATATATGCCAATATAATTTTTTCTTAATCTTTATTTCATTATATGTAAAAAAATAAATTAATTTTCAAATTAATATAATTTACCATTTAAGTAATAATGACCAAATATATTAAATAGTTTTACTGTTGATCAAAATTTAAAATTGAAACATATTAACTATTTTTAGAATTTATTTGCATATTATTAGCAACCATGGATATGTTTTTTACCATTTTTTATTTTGATTACTTTCTATAATGAAATTATTGTATATATATTTTCATTGAAGAGTATGCTAAATAAACTATAAATCCTTATAATGCAAATTCGAAAAATTTTGATTATTGGAGCGATTGAGTTTTTGGCATTTCCTAAATCAAAGTTGTCTAATTAGTATACAACAATAAACTCTTAAAAACACGTGTGTATATTTTGTAAAATATTTATACACTATTTAATTTTTGACTTATTTACAATAATTCATCTTTAAAATTGTTAGTGCAACTGATCATGTCCAGTCCATTGCTCGTGGGCTCCATAATTCGTGGAGAAAATATATGCTTGAAGAAAATAGACAGTGTAATTATACATACGTATTTCATGTTTATGAAGTATCAATTTTAAGTATGACAATCCAATTATTTTTTCACTTTAAACCGCCAATGCATGCAGCTAATTGTGACTGGTAACAAAGGCCAAATTATTCTATAATTTTTAACTGATTGAGTCTTTTATTATATATAACTCCTGACAAAAGGAAGAAAGTAAGAAAATAATTAAAGGAAGTTTAACCTAAAAGAGATGTAGCTCAATGATTATATTTCAGATAAAATTTCTAAGAAATACGGGGTTCAACTCCCCGCATCTCCAAAAATATTTTTTTTAATTAACAGGAAATTTTATACTGGAATTAATAACCTTAAATCTATATATGTATATATATATATATAAAGAATAACCATTTCCTAAAAATAGTAGTAAAAACTTTTAGAATCATTTAATGCATACCCTTTTTTGGAAACTTTTTAAATACATGCATTAATTGCTTCTATATACACTTTCTCAAATAAGATCAGATCAGATCTGATCATAAATATTGTTTCCTTAAATAATTTTTATTAACATCTGCAATACTTCAATGATATCCATTTAATAAATTTTAATATTGATTTTCTGTGAGTCATGTTGATAATACTTTTGTCAAGATAAATATTAAAACATATTTTAAGTTCTAACCGTAATATTATTATTTTTTTCACAATTATTCACTTTGTATCTAAAAATATTTATAGCAAATTGTAATAGATTAGGTAGAATTCTTTCTTTTTGTTAATCAGTCGGAATCAAGTTGGTGAATTTATATTTGCCAATATAATTTTTTCTTAATCTTTCTTTTGTTATATGTAAAACATAAATTAAATTTTAAATTAATATAATTTACCATTTAAGAGATAATGACCAGATACATTAAATAATTTTACTATTGGTCAAATTTTAAAATTGAAACATATTAACTATTTCTTAGATTTTATTTGTATATTATTAGCAACCATGGATATTCTTTTTACCATATTTTAATTTTGATTTCTTTCTATAATGAAATTATTGTAAATATATTTTCATTGTAGAGTATGCTAAATAAATTATAAATCCTTATAATGCAAATTCAAAAAAATTTTTATTATTGAAGCGGTTCAGTTTTTGGCATTTCCTATCAAAGTTTTTTAACTAGTATACAAAAATAAATTCTAAAAAAAGACGTGTCTACATTTTGTAAAATATTTATATACTATTTAATTTTAGATTTATTTACAATAATTCATTTTTAAGATTGTTAGTGCAACTATTCATGTGCAGTCCATTGCTCGTGGGCTACATAATTCGTGGAGAAAATATATGCTTGAAGAAAATAGACAAGTGTAATTATTCATAATTATTTCATGTTTATGAAGTATCAATTTTAAGTACGACAATCCAACTATTTTTTCACTTTAAACTACCAATGCATGCAGCTAATTGTGACTGGTAACAAAGGCCAAATTATTCTATAATTTTAACTTATTGAGTCTTTTATTATATATAACTCCTGACAAAAGGAAGAAAGTAAGAAATAATTACAGGAAGCTTAACCAAAAGGAGATGTAGCTCAATGGTTATATTTCAGATGATATTTCTAAGAAATACAGGGTTCGACTCCCCGCATCTCCAAATGTATTTTTTTAATCATTAGGAAGCTTTATACTGGAATAAATAACCTTACATATATATATATATATATATATATATATATATAAAAATAACCATTTTTTAAAAATAGTAGTAAAAACTTTTATAAACATTTAATGCATACTCGTTTTTGGAAACTTTTTAAATATATGCATTAATTGCTTCTATATACACTCTTTCAAATAAGATCAAATTAGATATGATCATAAATATTGTTTTCTCAAATAAATTTTATTAACATCTACAATAATTCAATGATATCCATTTTAATAAATTCCAAGATTGATTTTATGTGATTCATGTTGATAATACTTTTGTCAAGATAAATATTAAAATATATTTTAAGTTCTAACCGTAATATTAAATTTTTTTCTTCAGAAATATTCACTTTTTATCTAAAAATATTTATAGCAAATTGTAATAGATTAGTTTGGATTCTTTCTTTTAATTAATCAGCCGGAATCAAGTTGGTCAATTAATATTTGCCAATATAATTTTTTTCTTAATCTTTATGTAAAAGATAAATTAATTTTCAAATTAATATAATTTTTCATTTAAGAGATAATGATCAGATATATTAAATAGTTTTACTATTGGTCAAAATTTAAAATTGAAACAGAAAAGTATTTATTAGAATTTATTTGTATATTGTTAGCAACCATGGATATTTTTTTTACCATTTTTTATTTTGATTTCTTTCTATAATAAAATTATTGTAAATATATTTTCATTGTTGAGTATGCTAAATAACTATAAATCCTTATAGTGCAAATTCAAAATTTTGATTATTGAAGCGATTGAGTTCTTTCCATTTATTAAATCAGAGTTGTCTAATTAGAATATAAAAGTAAATTCTAAAAAAAACATATGTGTATATTTTCTAAAATATATATACACTATTTAATCTTAGATTTATTTACAATAACTCATTTTTAAGATTCTTAGTGCAATTGATCATGTCCAGTCCATTGCTCGTGGGCTCCATAATTCTTGGAGAATATATGTGCTTGAAGAAAATAGACAAGTGTAATTATACATACGTATTTCATTTTATGAAGTATCAAATTTTAAGTACGATATTCCAGCTATTTTTTCACTTTAAACTGCCCATGCATACAACTAATTGTGACTGGTAACAAAGGCCAAATTATTCATAATTTTTAACTTAATGAGTCTTTTATGTTATATAACTCCTGACAAAAGGATAAAAGTAAGAAAATAATTACAGGAAGCTTAACCAAAAGGAAATGTAGCTCAATGGTTATATTTCAGATGAAATTTCTAAGAAATACGGGGTTCGACTCCCCGCATCTCCAAAAATATATATTTTTTTTAATTATCAGGAAACTTTATATTGGAATTTATAACCTTATATCTATATAAATATATATATATATACACTTATATATATTAATATATTAATCTATAGTAATATAAAGAGGTTGTTGGAAAAATACAAAAATAGTAACTTTGACTTAAAAAAATAAGTGTTGACTTACTATTAGTGAAAATTTTGAAAAAACACATGTGAATCTTTAGAAATCAAATTTAAGGGAGATATCCCAAACAAATTGGAGATTCTTAAGGTAACAAATTTTGAGATTCTTATGCCAAAATTTAATTCATTTTATAAACACGAATTTCATTTTTATTGGTAACAAATTTGGAGATTTTTATTCCAAAAATTTGAGATTTTGAATTGAGATATTCCAACAATTACGGATTTTTATTCTATTCAATTTAATGATGCAAAACAAACAAAAAATTGTTCCAAGAATAATGGATGTTATAAATATTAATAAATCCAATCCTCCATAAATTATTTATATTTATATTTTTTTGTGTAAATATATTGATTTTTTCTAAAATAATAATAAATTATATTATTTTATACTTAAATCCTGACATCTTTTCTATTTTCTGGTGTTTTATATTCTTTAATTGAAATAATATATGAACTATTTGATTGAAACAACTTATTTTCTTTAGGAATTAAATTTAATGAGATATCCCACAAAACTTGGAGATTATTAAGGTAACAAATTTGGAGATTCATATGCCAAATTTTAATTCATTTTATCACTACGAATCCCATTTTTATTGGTAACAAATTTGGATATTCTTATGCCAAAAAATTGAGATTTTGAATTGAGATATCCAAACAATTACGGATTTTTTTTACATTCAAATTACTGTTTCAAATCTAACAACAGAATTTGTTCCAAAAATAATGGATGTTATATTATATATTGATAAACTCCACTCCTTCATAAATTATTTATGTTTATGAATTTTCGGGTGTAAATATATTGATTTGCTTTTCTTCATAATAATAAATTACATTATTTTAGGACCTAAATCCTAACTTTTTTTTTCTATTTTTTGGCAACTTAATTTCTTTAGGAAACAAATTATTGTGAGATATCCCAAAAAATTGGAGATTCTTAAGGTAACAAATTTGGAGATTCTTATGCAAAAATTATAATTCATTTCATAAATATGAATCCTATTTTTTATTAAAGTTGTTAATATATATATTTTGTATTATGAACGTTTTTCGATAGGTTCGATGTAATTGACCAACAGATTTGGTAATTAAATCATGACACATTATGAATCACATGTACTCTATAAAAATTATTAAATAATATTTTGATATCCATCTTTCCTAACTAATTAATGCATATCCTCCACAATAAAATCCGGCCCGAGTCAATTTTGACTTGGATTGGATGCAAATGAAACGATCAATTATTTATAATTTAATAAATTATTTAACTATTTAATTTTTTATTTAGATAGTTCATATAAAATTTAAATTCATTTTAATTAATGAAATAATATAAGTTTTACAATTATACTTATTATTCGAATAGATTTTTAAATAGATGACAAAAATTTATCAAAATATTTATTTTATGGAATCATATTGTAGTCAAATCAAATTTCTCAATAAAATTATAAAATATCACTTATTTTTTAATAAATTAATGTAATTATTATTAGTTCGTGCATCACATGGGTTGTGTACTAATTTTAGATAGACATATTTTATGTAATTTTGCACAATTAAAATTTTAAATAACATTTTCATTTAATTAATATAGGTAAATCGTATAACATGCTGATTCAATATTTTGAATTTATAAATATTATTAAATGAATATTTTTTAATTTATAAATATTACTAAATATTTCTTACCCGTGCATCGCACGGGATTTGTTCTAGTATATATAATAAGAACAACCATTTACTAAAAATAGTAGTAAAAACTTTTAGAAGCATTTAATGCATACTCTTTTTTGGAAACTTTTTAAATATATGCATTAATTGCTTCTATATACACTTTTTCAATTAAGATCAAATCAGATATGATCATAAATATTGTTTCCTTAAATAAATATTATTAACATGTACAAAAATTCAATGATATCCATTTTAATAAATTCCAAGATTAATTTTCTGTGATTCATGTTGTAATACTTTTGTCAAGATAAATATTAAAACATATTTTAAGTTCTAACCGTCATAGTAATTTTTTTTTTCAGAAATATTCACTTTTTATCTAAAAAATATTTATAGCAAATTTTAATAGATTAGTTAGGATTCTTTTTTTTAATGAATCAGCCGGAATCAAGTTTGTCAATTAATATTTGCCAATACAATTTTTTTCTTAATCTGTATTTTGTTATATGTTAAAAATAAATTAATTTACAAATTAATATAATTTATCATTTAAGAGATAATGACCAGATATATTAAATAGTTTTACAATTGGTCAAAATTTAAATATGAAACATAATATTATTTCTTAGAATTTATTTGTATATTATTAGCAACCATGGATATTTTATACCATTTATTTATTTTGATTTCTTTCTATAATGAAATTATTGTAAATATATTTTCATTAAGAGTATGGTAAATAAACTATAAATCCTTATAATGCAAATTCGAAAATTTTTATTATTGAAACGATTCGGTTTTTGGCATTTCCTATCAAAGTTGTTTAATTAGCATACAAAAATAAATTCTTAAAAAACATGTGTGTATACTTTGTAAAATATTTATACACTATTTAATTTTAGATTTATTTACAATAATTTATTTTTAAGATTGTTAGTTCAACTATTCATGTCCAGTCCATTGCTCGTGGGCTACATAATTCGTTGAGAAAATATATGCTTGAAAAAAATAGACAAGTGTAATTATACATACGTATTTCATGTTTATGAAGTATCAATTTTAAGTACGACAGTCCAACTATTTTTTTCACTTCAAACTGCCAATGCATGCAGCTAATTCTGACTGGTAACAAAGGACAAATTATTCTATAACTTTTAACTTATCGAGTCTTTTATTATATATAACTCCTGACAAAAGGAAGAAAGTAAGAAAATAATTATAGGAAGTTTAACCTAAAGGAGATATAGCTCAATGGTTATATTTCAGATAAAATATCGAAGAAATACGGGGTTCGACTCCCCGCATCTCCAAAAATATTTTTTTAATTACCAGGAAACTTGATACTGGAATTAATAACCTTACATCTATATATATATATATATATATATATATATATATATATATATATATATATATGTGTGTGTGTGTGTGTGTATATATATATATAATAAGGAAACCGTTTACTAAAAATAGTAGTAAAAACTTTTAGAAGCATTTAATACATACCATTTTTGGAAACTTTTGAAATATATGCATTAATTGCTTCTATATACACTTTTTAAAATAAGATCAGATCATATATCATTATAAATATAGTTCCTTAAATAATTTTTATTAACATCTGCAATAATTCGATGATATCCATTTTAATAGATTTCAATATTGATTTTCTATGATTCATGTTGATAATACTTTTGTCAAGATAAATATTAAAACATATTTTAAGTTCTAACCGTAATATTAATTTATTTCACAATTATTCACTTTGTATCTAAAAAATTTTTATAGCAAATTGTAATAGATTAGGTAGAATTCTTTCTTTTTGTTAATCAGCCGGAATCAAGTTGGTGAATTTATATTTGCCAATATAATTTTTTCTTAATCTTTCTTTCGTCATATGTAAAACATAAATTAAATTTAAAATTAATATAATTTACCATTTAAGAGATAATGACCAGATATATTAAATAATTTTACTATTGGTCAAAATTTAAAATTGAAACATATTAACTATTTCTTAGAATTTATTTGTATATTATTATCAACCATGGATATTCTTTTTACCATATTTTAATTTTGATTTCTTTCTATAATGAAATTATTGTAAATATATTTTCATTGTAGAGTATGCGAAATAAATTATAAATCCTTATAATGCAAATTCGAAAATTTTTTATTATTGAAGCGGTTCAGTTTTTGGCATTTCCTATCAAAGTTTTTTAATTAGTATACAAAAATAAATTCAAAAAAAAGACGTGTCTACATTTTGTAAAATATTTATATACTATTTAATTTTAGATTTATTTACAATAATTCATTTTTAAGATTGTTAGTGCAACTATTCATGTCCAGTCCATTGCTCGTGGGCTACATAATTCGTGGAGAAAATATATGCTTGAAGAAAATAGACAAGTGTAATTATTCATACGTATTTCATGTTTATGAAGTATCAATTTTAAGTACGACAATCCAACTATTTTTTCACTTTAAACTGCCAATGCATGCAGCTAATTGTGACTGGTAACAAAGGCCAGATTATTCTATAATTTTAACTTATTGAGTATTTTATTATATACAACTCCTGACAAAAGGAAGAAACTAAGAAATAATTACAGGTAGCTTAACCAAAAGGAGATGTAGCTCAATGGTTATATTTCAGATGATATTTCTAAGAAATACGGGGTTCGAATTAATAACCTTATATATATATATATATATAATAAAAATAACCATTTACTAAAAATAGTAGTAAAAACTTTTAGAAACATTTAATGCATATTCTTTTTTGGAAACTTTTTAAATATATGCATTAATTGCTTCTATATACACTTTTTCAAATAAGATCAAATTAGATATGATCGTAAATATTGTTTTCTCAAATAAATTTTATTAACATCTACAATATTTCAATGATATCCATTTTAATAAATTCCAAGATTGATTTTCTGTGATTCATGTTGATAATACTTTTGTCAAGATAAATATTAAAATATATTTTCAGTTCTAACCGTAATATTAAATTTTTTTCTTCAGAAATATTCACTTTTTATCTAAAAATATTTATAGCAAATTGTAATAGATTAGTTTGGATCCTTTCTTTTAATTAATCAACCGGAATCAAGTTGGTCTACTAATATTTGCCAATATAATTTTTTTCTTAATCTTTATGTAAAAGATAAATTAATTTTCAAATTAATATAATTTGCCATTTAAGAGATAATGACCAGATATATTAAATAGTTTTACTATTGTTCAATATTTAAAATTGAAACAGAAAAGTATTTTTTTGAATTTATTTGTATATTGTTAGCAACCATAGATATTTTTTTTTACCATTTTTTATTTTGAATTCTTTCTATAATGAAATTATTGTAAATATATTTTCATTGCAGTGTATGCTAAATAACTATAAATCCTTATAGTGCAAATTCAAAAATTTTTATTATTGAAGCGATTGAGTTTTTTGCATTTATTAAATCAGAGTTGTCTAATTAGTATACAAAAATAAATTCTAAAAAAACATTTGTGTATATTTTGTAAAATATATATACAGTATTTAATCTTAGATTTATTTACAATAATCCATTTTTAAGATTCTTAGTGCAATTGATCATGTCCTGTCCATTGCTCGTGGGCTCCATAATTCTTGGAGAATATATGTGCTTGAAGAAAATAGACAAGTGTAATTATACATACGTATTTCATGTTATGAAGTATCAAATTTTAAGTACGATATTCCAACTATTTTTTCACTTTAAAATGTCCATGCATACAACTAATTGTGACTGGTAACAAAGGCCAAATTATTCTATAATTTTTAACTTAATGAGTCTTTTATTTTATATAACTCCTGACAAAAGGATAAAAGTAAGAAAATAATTACAGGAAGCTTAACCGAAAGGAAATGTAGCTCAATGGTTATATTTCAGATGAAATTTCTAAGAAATACGGGGTTCGACTCCCCGCATCTCCAAAAATATATTTTTTTAATTACCAGGAAACTTTATAACCTTATATCTATATATATATACACTTATATATATTAATATATATAATAAGAATAACCATTTACTAAAAATAGTAGTAAAAACTTTTAGAAGCATTTAATGATACTCTTTTTTGGAAACTTTTTAAATATATGCATTAATTGCTTCTATATACACTTTTTCAAATAAGATCAAATCAGATATGATCATAAATATTGTTTCCTTAAATAAATATTATTAACATCTACAAAAATTCAATGATATCCATTTTAATAAATTCCAAGATTAATTTTCTGTGATTCATGTTGTAATACTTTTGTCAAGATAAATATTAAAACATATTTTAAGTTCTAACCGTAATAGTAATTTTTTTTTCAGAAATATTCACTTTTTATCTAAAAAATATTTATAGCAAATTGTAATATATTAGTTAGGATTCTTTCTTTTAATGAATCAGACCGAATCAAGTTGGTCAATTAATATTTGCCAATACAATTTTTTCTTAATCTGTATTTCGTTATATGCTAAAAATAAATTAATTTTTAAATTAATATAATTTACCATTTAAGAGATAATGACCAAATATATTAAATAATTTACTATTGGTCAAAATTTAAAATTGAAACATATAACTATTTCTTAGAATTTATTTGTATATTATTAGCAACCCTGGATGTTTTATATACCATTTGTTTATTTTGATTTCTTTCTATAATGAAATTATTGTAAATATATTTTAATTAAGAGTATGGTAAATAAACTATAAATCCTTATAATGCAAATTCGAAAATTTTATGTTATTGAAACGATTCGGTTTTTGGCATTTCTATCAAAGTTGTTTAATTAGCATACAAAAATAAATGCTTAAAAGCCATGTGTGTATACTTGTAAAATATTTATACACTATTTAATTTTAGATTTATTTACAATAATTCATTTTTAATATTGTTAGTGCAACTATTCATATCCAGTCCATTGCTCGTGGGCTACATAATTCGTAGAGAAAATATATGATTGAAGAAAATAGAGAAGTGTAATTATACATATGTATTTCATGTTTATGAAGTATCAATTTTAAGTACGACAATCCAACTATTTTTTCACTTTGAACTGCCAATGCATGCAGCTAATTGAGACTGGTAACAAAGGCCAAATTATTCTATAATTTTTAACTTATTGAGTCTTTTATTATATATAACTCCTGACAAAAGGAAGAAAGTAAGAAAATAATTACAGGAAGTTTAAACTAAAGGAGATGTAGCTCAATGATTATATTTCAAATAAAATTACTAAGAAATACGGGGTTCAACTCCCCGCATCTCCAAAAATATTTTTTGTAATTAACAGGAAACTTTATACTGGAATTAATAACCTTAAATCTATATATATATAATTATATATTATATATTATAAGAATAACCATTTACTAAAAATAGTAGTAAAAACTTTTAGAATCATTTAATGCATACTCTTTTTTTGGAAACTTTTTAAATATATGCATTAATTTCTTCTATATACACTTTTTCAAATAAGATCAGATCAGATATGATCATAATTATTGTTTCCTTAAATAATTTTTATTAACATCTGCAATAATTCAATGATATCCATTTTAATAAACTTCAATATTGATTTCATGTTGATAATACTTTGTCAAGATAAATATTAAAATATATTTTAAGTTCTAACCGTAATATTATTTTTTTTTTTCACAATTATTCACTTTGTATCTAAAAATATTTATATCAAATTGTAATAGATTAGGTAGAATTCTTTCTTTTTCTTAATCGGCCAGAATCAAGTTGGTGAATTTATATTTGCCAATATAATTTTTTCTTAATCTTTATTCCGTTATATGTAAAAAAATAAATTAATTTTCAAATTAATATAATTTAACATTTAAGAGATAATAACCAGGTATATTAAATAGTTTTACTATTGGTCAGAATTAAAAATGAAACATATAACTATTTTTTAGAAATTTATTTGTATATTATTAGCAACCATAGATATTCTTTTACCATTTTTTTATTTTGATTTCTTTTTATAAAGAAATTATTGTAAATATATTTCCATTGTAGAGTATGCTAAATAAACTATAAATCCTTATAATGCAAGTTCGAAAAATTGTGATTATTGAAGCGATTAAGTTTTTGAGATTTCCTAAATCAAAGTTGTCTAATTAGTATACAAAACTAAATTCTAAAAAAAACACGTGTGTATATTTTGTAAAATATTTCTACACTATTTAATTTTAGATTTATTACCATAATTCATTTTTAAGATTGTTAGTGCAACTGAGTCCATTACTCGTGGGCTTCGTAATTCGTGGAGAAAATATATGCTTGAAGAAAAGAGACAAGTGTAATTATACATATGTATTTCATGTTTATGAAGTATCAAATTTTAAGTACGACATTCCAACTATTTTTTCTCTTTAAAATGCCCATGCATGCAGTTAATTGTGATTGGTAACAAAGGCAAAATTATTCTTTAATTTTTAACTTATTGAGTCATATATAACTCCTGACAAAAGGAACAAAGTAAGAAAATAATTAAAGAAAGCTTAACCAAAAAGAGATGTAGCTCAATGGTATATTTCAGACTAAATTTTTAAGAAATACGGGGTTCGACTCCCCGCATGTCCAAAAATATTTTTTTCAATTACCAGGAAGGTTTATACTGGAATTAATAACCTTAAATATATATATATATATATATATATATATATATATATATATAATAAGAATAACCATTTACTAAAAATAGTAATAAAAACTTTTAGAAGCATTTAATGCATACTATTTTTTGGAAACTTTTTAAATATATGCATTGATTGCTTCTATATACACTTTTTCAAATACGATCAAATCAGATATGATCATAAATACAGGAGGCTTAACCAAAGGTCAAATAATTCTATAATTTTTAACTTAGTGAGTCTTTTATTATATATAACTCATGACAAAAGGAAGAAAGAAAGAAAATAATTACAGGAAGCTTAACCAACAAGAAATGTAGCTCAATGGTTATATATCAGATATAATTTCTAAGAAATACGGGGTTCGACTCCCCGCTTCTCCAAAAATATTTTTTTTTAATCACCAGGAAGCTTTATACTGGAATTAATAACCTTCAATCTATATATATATATAGATAACCTTAAATCTTTATATATATATATATATATATATATATATAGATATATATATATAATAAGAATAACCATTTACTAAAAATAGTAGTAAAAACTTTTTGAAGCATTTAATGCATACTAAACTTTTTAAATATATGCATTAATTGCTTCTATATACACTTTTTCAAATAAGACTAGTGCGTGGCCCGTGCGATGCACGAGAAAACAATATTACGAGTGTGTTATAATTAAATATACAAATAAATTAATCAAGATTTACCCATCGTTTTTAAATTAAACCGTGTTGGACACAGTCTGACCGGATGGACCGAGAACCGATTTATAATCAGTCTAGTTCATTTATATAAATTATTTGCTATTCAATCGTCAACACCAGTCGGTTGAACTCGTAGGATCAATACGATTTTCTAAATAAATTTGGCTATATTTAAAATAATTTTAAATAAAGTTACATATTTAAATAAAATAGAGATTTATAAAGTGTTTATCAATTAATTTAAACATTTGAATTTTTAAATTGTTTAGATATTTAAGTACCACATTTTATTCAAATTTATTATAAAAAGTACTATATATATATGTATGTATATTAAAGCGTATTTTTAATAAAAAAATAAATTGTATGATTTTTATAAATTAAATTGTATCATTATATTAAAGTGTATATATAGATTAAATTGTATGATTTTTAAAGAAAAAAATAATAAAACTACTATTTATGGGTTGCATTAAATTCTGACCTATTTTTTTTTTTGCTACTAATTTTAGTAAATAGAATGGCTCTTTATATAAGTATAGATAAAATCAAATATGATCATAAATATTGTTTCCTTAAATAAATTTATTAACATCTAAAATAATTCAATGATATCCATTTTAATAAATTCCAAGACTGATTTTCTGTGATTCATGTTGATAATACTTTTGTCAAGATAAATATTTAAACATATTTTAAGTTCTAACCATAATATTAAATTTCTTTTTCACAATTATTCACTTTGAATCTAAAAAATATTTATAGCAAATTGTAATAGAGTAGGTAGAATTCTTTCTTTTCAGTTAATCTGTCGGAATCAAGTTGGTGAATTTATATATGCCAATATAATTTTTTCTTAATCTTTATTTCATCATATGTAAAAAAATAAATTAATTTTCAAATTAATGTAATTTACCATTTAAGTGATAATGACCAATTATATTAAATAGTTCTACTATTGGTCAAAATTTAAAATTGAAACATATTAACTATTTTTTAGAATTTATTTGCATATTATTAGCAACCATGGATATGATTTTTACCATTTCTTATTTTGATTACTTGTTTAGTATAATTTTGGGTATTTGGTAATCGAGCTACCCGACCTCGAGTCGTTC
>CACSLK010007779.1:13679924-13696960 GCA_902706635.1 Striga hermonthica | reverse complement strand
AGATTTCTATTGCAATTTTATTCGTTTAGAGGGGTGCGGTTTGTGAACCTCTAGGCAACTATCGGCGATTTAAGGCACTGGTTTGTGGCTTATCGGCAATCGAAACACACGACCATCATCAGGCTGCCTGTGCGCGGCCTGCGCGCGGGCTGTGCGGGCCTTGCGAGCTTCTTAGGGCCAAATGACTTGGAAATTATTTCTAAGTGTCCGGTTTGACCCCAGCTTGACTTGAACAACAAAATAATAATAATAATAATAATAATAATAATAATAATAATAATAATAATAATAATAATAATAATAATTATAATAATAATAACAATCTCCAATAATTCATAATCAAACGGGGCGTTACAATAACTAGCTGATTAACCTGAACTTGAACATGAACATGGTTATTCATTAATAAAAGCTAGCTTAACATTAAAGCTAGTATTTTTCTTTATTAATAAAACTCGGGGTGTTACAATCCGCCCTCCTTAAAATATTTCGTCCTCGGAAATGCTAAAACTGGACGTACAAGCTTAACATAAAGCTTATACTTACTGATTACATGACTTGAGAATTCAGTACTTTAATACTGAATAATGGATTTGATCTGAACTGAGGAGTCATCAATTCACAATTAAGTGAATTATTAAGTACTGCTGACTGAGAATGGACACTTTCATGAAATAAAGTGTTCCACTGATTATACATGATATTAAAAACATTCTTCTTGAGCGTACGGGTCCTTATTTCTTGGCTGAGTGCTGATCTTCGGTCTGAACGTTAGTTGTGGAAAATCTCAGTCGTTGGTACATACGGAAGATTCCAGAGATACGCATGTGTACAAATGAGGATAACTAGCAATATCGGTATTTACCTTTCATGAACGTCTGCTCGATAACGCGGCACATCATTCGCGGCACATTGTATTGCGGCACACCTACTCCTCATCAAGTGAGTGCGGCACGCCTGCATACAGCACCTGGCGAACATTGCACTTGCGTCGTGGACGTAGTCTGTTTAACTGATCATATCTGTACCTCAAGCTAGTAACCTCAATGTACTATAATGCTAACTCTCTGTGATCTCCCCATGTACTGTGACTCAGGCACGGCATCCTTCTTTTCCTGCATCATGCATCCTTGGATGAAAAGCTTCAGTTGGTCATCATGGCATGGTCTGTTGCTGTTGATTGGTGCTTCTTCATCGCGTTGTATGTCAACATGTGATACCTGCAACTGCCTACCTTTCCTGAGGTCAAACTTAACCTCAAGAAAAGGCTATCATGAATTAATATCTCCTACAATTTCTCAAATTTTTTCAAAGTTTGAGAATCGAGGCACTGATTATACTTGAAATGACTGATACGTCTTGTCTTATTAGACAGACTATCTTTGACTTTGGCATAACTAGCCTGAATATTCTCATAACTGGATAACCATGACTTGACTTTTACATGACTGAATCATCTTTCCCTGAACTCTGAAAGCTATCCCGAGACAACTAAATAGTCGCTTCGGAATTGGAAATATGACATTTACTGATTTACTTGACTTGATAAGGTGCGACTTCAAGTTTCCAGGTAGAATTGGATTAATAGTCTGTATTGCAGACCTCCATATTTAACCCGGCTGAACAACTATTATACATCGACCTTAAATCATGAACATTAACTTTAAATCTTGAACATTGACTCATGAATATGTACTATATAGGGCTGTTCCAGTATCAACTGGTCCTGCAAGTACAAAGGAATTAGCTGATCTTGATCTTTGAAAACCTTAACTTGAAGTATCCTGACTGACAAAATACATGACATAACTGACATTAAAGGTTGTTATCACATGAAATCATATTGCTCCAGTCTCAGCTTCAAGCCTCCATGGTATACCCGGCTGAGTGGCTCTTATTTCAAGCCTCCATGGTAACCCGGACTATTGACTCTTATACACTGGAAACCGTTACTTTAACAATGACTTGAGAATTATAACAACCTTTAGCATGAAAATTTTTTTTACCCTGAACTTGATATACTGATCTGGCTTAGGAAACTTGAGTCTATTCCCTGATCTAACTCAAGGAATTCCTCCTTGGAATGTGCCAACAGGTTGGCAAAATGGCCAATTTTCGATAGAAATGTCTGAGGAACATGATTGCTAAGATTTGTATAACATAAGTGAAAATCTCTTGACGAGTCGTAAACTCGACCTGAATAAATCTAGAATTTAATCTATAGTTCTCAAATTTATCCCCTTTCTAAGGTTCTGAATTCTGATTCGAGCATCTTAACTAAGTCATAACTGAGGCATTTCTGAGCATAGACATAGTAATTTGTTTATAACTTAAAACAAAAATCAGCACTTAGCCGTAGTCGGCGAGGCGTGAGCGTGACGTTTTCAGGTTTTCGTAAATTTCTGACTCGTAAAAATTTTCAGAGACGCAAAAACGTGCTCTGATACCATCTGTAACACCCCGATATTTCATGAAATTCAGAGCGCGCTTTTCGCAAAATTTTTCTAAACAAAAATATTTATTTTGCGAAATACTGATTCGGAGTGTTACTGTGAAATCTGACTTTATCTGAAAATCGTTATTTTAGTTTAATAATAAAACGGTTTTATATCATATAACCGACTAGCGCCGGATCAAAAACTGGTTTGAAAAACTGAACAGTAGCGGAATCATAGTGTAGCCAAAACATGATATATACATATATACAAATGTCCTGAACCGATCGCCCGCTCACTCCTCGGCTCCGACTCTGTGACCTGAAAAACATGAATAATGTGGGGGCGTGAGCACTAATCCACTGTGCTCCGCAGAAACTCATACTAAAGTAAACAGTAAAAATAATTACAATATCATGATCCTGGCATATATAACTGAACTGAAACTGAAACTGAACTGATATCTGATACCGGTACTGAATAATCTGATACTGATCTCGTGATATATGTAACACCCCGCCTAAAACTTACTAAAATCAGAGTAAATTTTTCGCGCTATAAAAGGAAAGCACTTATTTAATTTTCAAAAACTCATATTAATTTTTCGAAAATACTCTAACTTTAAAAACGCGGGATGCTACTAAACTTTAATCTTATATCTTGTTCACTATAATCTATCATGCATGTGACCAAGTAAATTCATTCTAGAATTAAGGCCATGAATAATACCGGCTAAAACATGCATATTCCGAAAATCTGACATAATCTGACATCTGAAATAATAGTCTAAAATCTGACATCTGAAACACAAGTCTAACATGCGGAAGCAAGTACAAGTTCAGAAAAGCACACAAGCATAAAACAAACATAGATAATTCAAACATGTTCAAATACTATATGACATATTTTCACAAAAATGTCCTGAAGCTGGACCCACACCACATAACTGCTCACGCTCCACGCGGGACTCCATCACCTGAAAAATAGGGTAGTGGGGGGGCGTGAGCACAATGGAATCAACGGTGCTCCGCCGGAACTGGCACTGAATACTCAGCACAATTAATAATAAACTATGGAATCAACATATATATGAATAAACTGGTCTGGCTATGGGACTAACGGTAAACCGGTACTCATGTGCACACTCTGGGGGTCCCCTCCCACAAAAATCCAGGCTGGGCCTCGCCCACTCATCTGGACGCTGGACCTAGGCTGGGCCTCGCCCACTCATCTAAGTCATAACTCACATCTGATATCTTGACCAAGACGGGATCACTCATCCGTCTCGGTCCTTCAATTTAATCACATATAGATCTCAGACATGGTAAATTATTAAAAGCGATGAAATACACAGTACATGGTCCCCACCTGGAAACTGGCGAAAGCGAATGCTGAATATATCTGAAATGGGTAGCTGATGGAGGCTCGACTCTCCTCAAGCTACAAAATATATTGAGCGAAATATTCTAAGTACTAGGCTCAGAATAAAACTCAAATCTTTAATATCTTATATATCTAGGTTCGCTCACTCGGCTTTAAAAATTATTTAGGGATTTACGAGCTGATTTTGAAAATATTATCGTCGTTCAGTCATTCTAGAGTTCTCTGAAATATTTCTAAGTCTGGGACTAGGATCTGACTTAATCTAATCTGACTGAAATGTAAACTATATCTGAATCTTAAATCTATCTGAAATTCTAAACTTTATCTGAAATCTTAATCTGACTGTATCTGAAATTTATCTGACATTTTATCTGAAATATATATCGAACAGTCCGGCTGACCGGACCAGTTCGACTGAACTGGACCGACGGCTCACTCGGAGTCGGTCGGTCATTCGCTTGACTATGTGCCGCTCGGTTTGACCGTGGTCCGAGTTCGGCGTGGCGACTCGGGCCGACACGAACTCGACTGACACGGCTTAGCCGATGCACGAGTTGATCGGTGCCACGGTCACTGACGCAGGGGCGTGCTTGGACCACGGCTAACAGAACGACGCGTAGACGGCAAGTCAGAGGGACTCGGTGCACGGGCACGCACTCGGGGGTTTAACTCGGACTCGGTGCACGGGCACGCACTCGGCGGCTCAGGTCCAACGGTCGGACGAGAGGCGATCACAGGCACGAGACGACGATACGTATTACGAATTGACGATAAGACGGTCAAAGATTATCTAAACGGCACTAGGGTTCAGACAATTATAATCGGATCCGGAAAAATACCCGGTTATCGAAACCGGATAAGACTAGGGTTTTGATTCCAGAAAATCCTAACTCAATTAAGGCCGATATTTAATATACATATTCTATGTGATTTATACTAAATATATAATCCACAATTGCAGCTAAAGTCTCAATCAAACTATTATTTTATTTTTACGGCATTAATATCTAAAGTCTCGATTTTTATAACTAAGTCAAACAACATCCAAAATTTACGAAAATTGAAACATAACATTCTAAATATATATATAGTCTATGGTAAACATCTCAAGTCAAAAGTCAACTCCTAACTCAGTCAACTAAAGATCGCTACGACCGGTCAACGCATTTGACCGGCCCGTTTACCTATCAAACGACGTCCGAAAAATCTCAAGTTTCAACCTAAGCCTCAAAATGACGTAACGAATTTTATAGTATTTATTCCAACATTTTATCGCATTTATTTAAAAAGTCGAACATTTTAGCTTTAAGCCTGAAAATCCCGATTTATTCAAATCGCTCAAATCATCCAATTTATACTTTTTTATCATTTCAAATATTATGTCTAAGCCATCAAAATCGAGTTCGAGTAATTATACCTCACAATGCTTGAAAACGAGCGGATCGGGATAGCACAATAGTAGATCGGGCTAGAACAAGGGGAAAAAGAGGAAGATGGGTCGGATCTTGAGCTACACGGTTGCTGAAGATGCTGAAACTGGAATTAAGGAGCTGTTGGTCGGGCCCCGGTACAGCTGGAGCTCAGTCGAGCGTTGAGGAAAGGTTTTCCGGCGTGAACTCGCCGGAATCGGGCCTGGGAGCGAGGAGCTGGGTTGCTGGACTCGTCGGTCGCGAGCAGGTGCTGAACGAGTCACAGGTCGAACTGGGAAGGACGTGGGTCGCTGCTGGTCGCGAGCTTGGAGAAGACGACGTGATGGCTGCGGGCTAGGTCGCCGGAAAACGGAGCTCGAGCTTGGACGGGCTGGAGCTTGAACCTGGTCGCGAACTGAGCTGGAGAAGGTGCTCGTGCACAGTCGCGCGCCGCCGTGACTGGTGGCGAGCTCGGGATGAAGCTGGCGGCCCGAAAATGGCGAGGAGGAGGGGCGGATCTGCTGGAACCGAGGCGTGAAGGTGGCCGGAGGTGCGAGCAGCGGACCGAGCTGGGGTGTACAGTCGCGCGCCGCCGGTAGAGTGAGCTGCGGGAAGGGCTAGTCGCCGGCGGGTCTAGGTACGGTGGGCTCGAGCTCGTCGGAAAAGAGAGAGATGGTGGAGAATGGAGGTGGACGATTTTAACTTGAAGCTAAATCTTGGTATAAGCTAAGAAACCTTGTACATTTTTGCTCTAGATCTTGAAAAAATGAAAGAGATTGATATTTGGATCTTGAAAAATGAGCTAGATGTAGGTGATGAAGATGATGAATAGTAAAAAGTGGTTAGGGTTTTATTTTTGTGTTGGGAGATGAGGGAACATCTATTTATAGAAGGTGGGGAGCTTAGGGTTTTATTTTTGTTGGGCCAATAATCGGGCTAGAGAGTCGGGCCTAAAATCCTACGAGTTGGGCTCGAATATAAATCGGATATGAACTTAGGAAATTAAATGCTCGGGCTTGCTAAATAATATTAATCAAACTATGACTAATTAAATTAGTCGGTCGAAATAATTACTAATAATGGGCCCGGAATTATAATACTAAAGGGCTCGATATTTAAAATATCACTTGGACTTGGAAATTAATTCGACTATTCGAATTAAAAATGGCCGACTAAAATTATTTGAATTCGCTCGAAAATTAGTTGGGCTTGAATGATCAAATTATCCGGCTTCGGATCACTTAAATAAAATTCCAACTTTAATAATTAAAGTCGAAAGAATTATTCATGGCTTAGACTTTGATACTAATTATTTAATGCAAATAAATTTAAATAATGCATCAAATTTAGAAACTTAATATTTATGGAAATATAGTCGAGCTCCATAAATAGTAAATAAAAATCTGGGCGTTACAATCTATCCTCCTTAAAATATTTCCGTCCTCCGAAATTCCAAAACAAATCATAAATCCGACTCGACTATAACTAGGAATCGAAAATACATAATACTAATCAGAATTGGAAATCAGGATATCGAGCACGAATCTCCTCCTCTCGCTCCCACGTGGCCTTGGCCTCGCCGTGGCGAGTCCACTGGACTCGAACGAGCGCTACATCCCTGCTCCTCAGCTGCTGAACCTTTCGGTCCAGGATAGCAATCGGCTGCACCTCGTACGTCAGGTCCTGCCCGACGTCAAGCTCACTGTAACTCAACACGTGCGCTGGGTCATACATGTAATCCTTCAGCATCGAAATGTGGAAGACGTTGTGCACACTCGAAAGCTCGGGTGGCAACGCCAACTGGTATGCGGCCTCATCCACTCGCTCGAGGATCTCGAATGGGCCTAAGAAATGGGGCTGCAGCTTCCCCCTCTTCCCGAAGCGGACCACGCCTCTCAAAGGCGTGATCTTCAGGAATGCCTTATCTCCCTTCTCGAACTGGATATCTCGTCTACGCTGGTTAGCGTAACGCTTCTGTCGACCCTGTGCCACCTTCATCCGCTCACGGATCAAGGCGACCTTCTCCACCGTGTCCTCGATCAGCTTCGGACCGAGAACCTGCCGTTCGCCGACCTCATCCCAATAAAGGGGTGATCGGCACTTGCTACCGTACAACGCCTCATACGGTGCCATCCTGATCGATGCCTGATAGCTGTTGTTGTACGCGAACTCAATCAACGGCAAAAACTCCTCCCATGAACTACCACGGTCCAGAAAGCATGCTCGAAGCATGTCCTCGAGTGTCTGGATGGTCTGCTCCGACTGCCCGTCGGTCTGCGGGTGGAAAGCGGTACTAAACCTCAACTGTGTCCCCACGGCCTCGCTGAGGCTCTTCCATAACTGACTGGTAAAACGGGGATCTCGATCTGACACTATGACCTTGGCGACTCCATGAAGTCGCACTACCCCGCGGATATAGATACTCGCGAGCTGGTCCATGGACATCGTCATCCGCACGGGCAAGAAACGAGCCGACTTCGTCAGTCGGTCCACAACTACCCAAACCGCATCATGCTGCTCCCTCGATTTGGGTAGTCCCGTAACGAAATCCATGGTAAGCTCTTCCCACTTCCACAGTGGGATCTCCAAGGGCCGCACTAAACCCGGTGGAAACTTGTGCTCGGCTTTCACCTGCTGGCAAACCAAGCACTTCTTCACAAACTCAGCAACATCTCCCTTCACGCCCCTCCACCAAAATGACCCTTTCAGGTCGTGGTACATCTTGGTGCTGCCGGGGTGCGCCAAATAGGGTGCACTGTGAGCCTCGGTCAAGATCTCCTTCCTCAGGGCCTCGACATTCGGCACAACGAGCCTTCCCTTATACTCCAAGGCACCATCTGCGACTCGATAAAACCCCTCTACGCCCTGGGCAACAACCTTCGCCCTCATGGAACGGACGAACTCATCAACGGACTGATCTCTCCGAACTCGATCTCGGAGCATGGGCCACACTCTCATCGACCGAACACCTCCTACTACAGGCATCGTAGGAAGTGACTCGACGACGTCTAACTGCATCCGAGCGAACTCTCGAAGGAGCTGACTCTGCTGGGTGATCATGCAAGTCAACTCGCCCCTCGCCTTTCGGCTAAGGGCATCGGCTACTACGTTCGCCTTCCCCGGATGGTACTGAATGGTGCAATCATAATCCTTCACTAGCTCCAACCATCGCCTCTGGCGCATGTTGAGCTCCTTCTGTGTGAAGATATACTGCAAACTCTTGTGATCGGTGTAGATCTCACACTGACCACCATACAAATAGTGCCTCCATATCTTGAGTGCGTGAACAACGGCTGCCAACTCAAGATCGTGAGTCGGGTAGTTCTCCTCGTGGGGCTTCAGCTGCCGTGAAGCGTATACGACAACCTTGCCCTCCTGCATCAGCATGCACCCAAGTCCCTACTTCGAAGCATCACTGTAGATAGTGAAACTCCGTGTAGGGTCTGGTATAGTCAGCACGGGCGCTGTAGTCAACCTCTCCTTGAGCTCCTGAAAGCTCAACTCACAGCGACGACTGCACTCAAACTTCGTCCCTTTCCTCGTCAAACGTGTCAAGGGTAGGGCTATCTTCGAAAACCCCTCGATGAACCTCCTGTAGTAGCCTGCTAACCCGTGAAAACTCCGTATCTCGGTAACAGACCTCGATGCTGACCAGTTCCTCGCTGCCTCGATCTTCCCGGGATCGACCTCAATGCCCTCGGCCGTAACGATGTGACCGAGGAACGCCACTCGATTGAGCCAAAACTCGCACTTCGAGAACTTGGTGTACAGTCTCTCCCGTCTAAGAGTCTCCAACACGATCCTCAAATGCTCCTCGTGCTGGGTTGTGCTCCTCGAGTAGACCAAAATGTCATCTATGAAGACGATGACAAACTGGTCCAAGAATGGGTGGAATACACGGTTCATGAGATCCATGAACACCGCCGGCGCATTGGTCAAGCCGAACGGCATCACGACAAACTCATAGTGACCGTATCGAGTACGAAACGCGGTCTTAGCCACGTCAGAGTCCTTGATCTTCAGCTGGTGGTAGCCCGATCGCAGATCTATCCGAGAGAATACACGGGCGCCCCTCAGCTGGTCAAAAAAATCCTCGATCCTGGGGAGTGGATACTTGTTCTTCACCGTCAACCGGTTCAAGTCCCGATAATCGATGCACATACACAAAGTCCCGTCCTTCTTCTTCACGACAAGGACAGGTGTCCCCACGGAGAGACGCTCGGTCGAATGAAACCGAAACTCAATAGCTCCTGGATCTGAGCCTTCAGCTCCTAAAGCTCCTTCGGCGCCATACGATGCGGCGCTTTCGACACTGGCCCGGCTCCAGGCACCAGGTCGATCGTGAACTCCACCTGACGACTAGGTGGTCCTCCCGGTAGCTGATCGGGGAAGACGTCCACGAAATCACGCACAATGGATACATCTCCGGGTATCCGCTCCTCCGAAGGTTCCCCGACTATGCTCACCAGGTATCCCTGGCAATTCCCTCTCTGCAAACACTTAGTCGCCTTCGCCATCGAAATGACTCGGGGTAGGGTCCTCGTCTTCGTCCCGAAGAACGTGATACGATCTCCCTCAGCTAAGTGTAGTGTCACCTCTCTATCACGACATCGAATGTCTGCCTGGTATCTCTCCAAACATGCCGAGAATGAGGTCAAAGTCCCTTATCTCGATCACGAACGCATCCACCTCTAAAGTTCTGCCACCAATACTCATACTAAGATCCTCGGCCAAGGAGCTCGTAACTATCTTCCTCCCCAAAGCTAGACTGATCTCGAGGGGTTCGACAGCACTCACTCCTCGGACCCCTATGGCCTCTAGACACTTGGCCGAGACGAACGAATGTGTCGCCCCGGTGTTGAACAACGCAAAAATAGGCATATCACACAAAGAAATCATCCCGGACATGGTACCTGGCTGCTCGGCGGCCTGTGCCTGGTCAAGTGCGTAGACGCGTGCAGGTGCTCCACGTGGCTGGTTCGGGGCCGGCTGACGCTGACTCTGCTGATGCTGAACTCTGCCTGGGCAATCCTCCCTCCGGTGTCCTGGCCTCCGGCAATGGAAGCAGATGCCTCGCCCAGCAAGACACTCACCAGGATGGTGGCGTCCACAAGTAGCACAGGCTGGTGCAACCTGCTGAAGTGGCTGAGCGGGCAGAGCTGGGGCTGGACCCCTCGGTCTGATCCTCCTATCCTGGCGGCCTCCGCCTCTCCTCTTGTTCTGGCGCTGCGCTGGCTGAAGTGGGGCCTGCTGTGGTGGCGGCAGTGCAGGCTGCTGTGCCGGTGGCTGATGAGCTGCCTGGCGGGCAGCAGTGCGAGTACGAATGGCCTCCAGTCGGAGACTCTCATCAATCTGCTGAGCCCTAGAAACGGTCTCAGCATAAGTCAGGGCACCAAGGCCAGCGAGATGGTGGCGAATCTCCCTGCGAAGACCGCACTTGAAGCACCTCGCCCTCGTCTCCTCTGTATCAATCAGGTATGACACGAAGAAGCCGAGGCGAGTGAAGTCCCTCTCATACTCATCGACAGTCCTAGCACCCTGCTCCAGTGCTAAGAACTGCCTCTCCATCCTCTCTCTGTAGTGGGCCGGGTAATACTTCTCCCGGAGGAGCGCCTTCAGACCAGCCCAAGTGAGGGCCAGCTTCTCCCCGGGTCGCATCTCCCAGTACGAATGCCACCAGAGACCTGCATCCCCTATCATCTGTAGCTGTGCCCACATGATCCTGTGAGGCTCGGGGCAGTCCATCACCTCAAAAATCATGTCAAGGCTGCGCAGCCACTCGTCGACAAGCCTCGGGTCTCCCTGCCCATTGAACGTCGCAGGGTGGTACCGGCGGAACTGAGAAACTGAAAAGGCCTGATCGCGCACTGGCGCGGCCGGCGGGGGCGGTGCTGGAATCGGGGCTCGACGAGGAGGCATCTGAATGGTCAAATGACAGGGATTAGCAGAAAGTATTGAATATTTGACGGAGAATTAAGAAAGTTAACAGAATTTCTCAAAGTTAACTATCTCTGCTGAAATTCTAGCTGAAGCAGTATAGCTGATTAATAAATAGATACACTATACTTTAATAAGTTATCGGATTCCGAAAACACCTTGCTTGGCTAGAGTTCCGGGTACACTAAAATCCTCTAAGTTCTTACTAGAGTTCTGACTAGAATTCTCAAATCTTAATCGAAGGATAGATCTAACGCCCCTGAAATAATCTGAATATAATTAAATATGCATTCGCAAATAAAAGTTGTACAGGTGACGTACCTCGGAGTCGGCGTGGCATGAGCATGGTGTGGTCATATCTCACTAAAATTTTAGTATACAGAACCACTAAGTGGCTCTGATACCAACTGTAACACCCCGCCTAAAACTTACTAAAATCAGAGTAAATTTTTCGCGCTATAAAAGGAAAGCACTTATTTAATTTTCAAAAACTCATATTAATTTTTCGAAAATACTATAACTTTAAAAACGCGGGATGCTACTAAACTTTAATCTTATATCTTTTTCACTATAATCTATCATGCATGCGACCAAGTAAATTCATTCTAGAATTAAGGCCATGAATAATACCGGCTAAAACATGCATATTCTGAAAATCTGACATAATCTGACATCTGAAATAATAGTCTGAAATCTGACATCTGAAACACAAGTCTAACATGCGGAAGCAAGTACAAGTTCAGAAAAGCACACAAGCATAAAACAAACATAGATAATTCAAACATGTTCAAATACTATATGACATGTTTTCACAAAAATGTCCTGAAGCTGGACCCACACCACATAACTGCTCACGCTCCACGCGGGACTCCATCACCTGAAAAATAGGGTAGTGGGGGGGCGTGAGCACAAAGGAATCAACGGTGCTCCGCCGGAACCGGCACTGAATACTCAGCACAATTAATAATAAACTATGGAATCAACATATATATGAATAAACTGGTCTGGCTATGGGACTAACGGTAAACCGGTACTCATGTGCACACTCTGGGGGTCCCCTCCCACAGAAATCCAGGCTGGGCCTCGCCCACTCATCTGGACGCTGGACCTAGGCTGGGCCTCGCCCACTCATCTAAGTCATAACTCACATCTGATATCTTGACCAAGACGGGATCACTCATCCGTCTCGGTCCTTCAATTTAATCACATATAGATCTCAGACATGGTAAATTATTAAAAGCGATGAAATACACAGTACATGGTCCCCACCTGGAAACTGGCGAAAGCGAATGCTGAATATATCTGAAATGGGTAGCTGATGGAGGCTCGACTCTCCTCAAGCTACAAAATATATTAAGCGAAATATTCTAAGTACTAGGCTCAGAATAAAACTCAAATATTTAATATCTTATATATCTAGGTTCGCTCACTCGGCTTTAAAAATCATTTAGGGATTTACGAGCTTTTTTCTAAAATATTATCGTCGTTGAGGCATTCTAGAGTTCTCTGAAATATTTCTAAGTTTGGGACTAGGATCTGACTTAATCTAATCTAGCTGAAATCTAAACTATATCTGAATCTTAAATCTATCTGAAATTCTTAACTTTATCTGAAATCTTAATCTGACTGTATCTGAAATTTATCTGACATTTTATCTGAAATATATATCGAACAGTCCGGCTGACCGGACCAGTTCGACTGAACTGGACCGACGGCTCACTCGGAGTCGGTCGGTCATTCGCTTGACTATGTGCAGCTCGGTTTGACCGTGGTCCGAGTTCGGCGTGGCGACTCGGGCCGACACGAACTCGACTGACACGGCTTAGCCGATGCACGAGTTGATCGGTGCCACGGTCACTGACGCAGGGGCGTGCTTGGACCACGGCTAACAGAACGACGCGTAGATGGCAAGTCGGAGGGACTCGGTGCACGGGCACGCACTCGGGTGTTTGACTCGGACTCGGTGCACGGGCACGCACACGGCGGCTCAACTCCAACGGTCGGACGAGAGAAGATCACGGGCACGAGACGACGATACGTATTACGAATTGACGATAAGACGGTCAAAGATTATCTAAACGACACTAGGGTTCAGACAATTATAATCAGATCCGGAAAAATACCCGGTTATCGAAACCGGATAAGACTAGGGTTTTGATTCCAGAAAATCCTAACTCAATTAAGGCCGATATTTAATATACATATTCAATGGGATTTATAATAAATCTATAATCCACAACTGCAGCTAAAGTCTCAATCAAACTATTATTTTATTTTGTACGGCATTAATATCTAAAGTCTCGATTTTTATAACTAAGTCAAACAACATCCAAAATTTACGAAAATTGAAACATATCATTCTAAATATATATATAGTCTATGGTAAACATCTCAAGTCAAAAGTCAACTCCTAACTCAGTCAACTGATCGCTACGACCGGTCAACGCATTTGACCGGCCCGTTTACCTATCAAACGACGTCCGAAAAATCTCAAGTTTCAACCTAAGCCTCAAAATGACATAACGAATTTTATAGTATTTATTCCAACATTTTATCGCATTTATTTAAAAAGTCGAACATTTAGCTTTAAGCCCGAAAATCCCGATTTATTCAAATCGCTCAAATCATCCAATTTATACTTTTATATCATTTCAATTATTATGTCTAAGCCATCAAAATCGAGTTCGAGTAATTATACCTCACAATGCTCGAAAACGAGCGGATCAAGATAGCACAATAGTAGATCGGGCTAGAACAAGGGGAAAAAGAGGAAGATGGGTCGGATCTTGAGCTACACGGTTGCTGAAGATGCTGAAACTGGAATTAAGGAGCTGCTGGTCGGGCCCCGGTACAGCTAGAGCTCAGTCGAGCGTTGAGGAAAGGTTTTCCGGCGTGAACTCGCCAGAATCGGGCCTGGGAGCGAGGAGCTGGGTTGATGGACTCGTCGGTCGCGAGCAGGTGCTGAACGAGTCACAGGTCGAGTTGGGAAGGACGTGGGTCGCTGCTGGTCGCGAGCTTGGAGAAGACGACGTGATGGCTGCGGGCTAGGTCGCCGGAAAACGGAGCTCGAGCTTGGACGGGCTGGAGCTTGAACCTGGTCGCGAACTGAGCTGGAGAAGGTGCTCGTGCACAGTCGCACACCGCCGTGACTGGTGGCGAGCTCGGGATGAAGCTGGCGGCCCGAAAATGGCGAGGAGGTGGGGCGGATCTGCTGGAACCGAGGCGTGAAGGTGGCCGGAGGTGCGAGCTGCGGACCGAGCTGGGGTGTACAGTCGCGCGCCGCCGGTAGAGTGAGCTGCGGGAAGGGCTAGTCGCCGGCGGGTCTAGGTACGGTGGGCTCGAGCTCGCCGGAAAAGAGAGAGATGGTGGAGAATGGAGGTGGACGATTTTAACTTGAAGCTAAATCTTGGTATAAGCTAAGAAACCTTGTACATTTTTGCTCTAGATCTTGAAAAAATGAAAGAGATTGATATTTGGATCTTGAAAAATGAGCTAGATGTAGGTGATGAAGATGATGAATAGTAAAAAGTGGCTAGGGTTTTATTTTTGTGTTGGGAGATGAAAGAACATCTATTTATAGAAGGTGGGGAGCTTAGGGTTTTATTTTTGTTGGGCCAATAATCGGGCTAGAGAGTCGGGCCTAAAATCCTACGAGTTGGGCTCGAATATAAATCGGATATGAACTTAGGAAATTAAATGCTCGGGCTTTCTAAATAATATTAATCAAACTATGACTAATTAAATTAGTCGGTCGAAATAATTACTAATAATGGGCCCGGAATTAAAATACTAAAGGGCTCGATATTTAAAATATCACTTGGGCTTGGAAATTAGTTCGCCTATTCGTATTAAAAATGGCCGACTAAAATTATTTGAATTCGCTCGAAAATTAGTTGGGCTTGAATGATCAATTATCCAGCTTCGGATCACTTAAATAAAAATCCAACTTAAATAATTAAAGTCGAAAGAATTATTCATGGCTTAGACTTTGATACTAATTATTTAATGCAAATAAATTTAAATAATGCATCAAATTTAGAAACTTAATATTTATGGAAATATAGTCGAGCTCCATAAATAGTAAATAAAAATCTGGGCGTTACAATATAAATCACCTGACTGATAACTGAACATCTGCCGGCATAAGCCGGACACCATGTGCACACTCTAGTGGGCAGATTAAGGCCACTAGAATCCAGAATGGACCGGCGACCATTCCGAGCGAATACTGATAATACATACCTCAAACATGGTAGCGTAATTGTAATCAATGTAATACCCAGTCTGAGTCCCCACCTGAACTGCTGATCTGAAAATGTAAGTGCTGATTGCCTGCAAAACTGACATATATAAACAATTACTAAGTACTATGCTCAGACTGATTAAAATAGCTGTTAAGATGCTCGACTCGATCTGAATAGTTAACTGGAACCATCTCAGGGTCTAACTTAACTGATAGGAAAAACTGGACTGAATTGGTACTGCTAAACTAAACTGAACTGACTGCACATGACTGATCATGACTGAACTGACTGAATTGAAAATTCAACTGAAATACTGAACTGAACTGGCTAACTGACTAGACTAAAAATACTGAACTGATAACTTAACTGATTACACTGAACTGACTGACTGGACCTGGAACTTAGCTGAAAATGAGACTCGAACATGAATCGGGACTTAAAGCATGAAAATATGGACTGAACCGGTCCAACCGGTCTAAACCGGACTGAATCGGTCTGGCCGGATCGCCGGTCTCCTGGGGCCGGGTGGTCGGCCGTTGGCTCGGCCAACGGGTCTGCCGACGCTGCACACATGGGCGCTGTGATGCGGAAGTGGGTTTCGAGCCCTGGCGACAAGAAGGACCAAGAGCTGAGACGACCCGAGGAGGCTAAAAATAGGGCCAAAACGACGCACGCATGGCCCAAGAGGCGGGTACGAGCTCGTATGAAAGGAACTCAAGCACATGAGAAGCGGCACGAGTCCACGCGAACACGAGGCAGTCGACGGATGTCTTGTGCAAAGGAGCGGGTACACGCGAGAAGAGCTCACACGTTCACAAAGATACGCGCACGAAGAAGCTGCGTGAGCCCGAGGAGCATGAGGTATGAGCGCATAGCACGGACATGCTTGGATCGAGGAGTTCGCATAGGCGTGAACCATGGTAGCCGACGAAAGGCCCAACAGATCGATGCACGAGCACATGAGGCAAACCCGGTGAACCGAGGGTCGGCCATACAAGGTTCGACTGTACAAGGATCGATCGTGAGTGGGTCGAAGCTTGTTGGTCAAGAGATAGCGCGTGATCAAGCATGTGGAAGAGAACACGGGTTGGACGTGCGATCACACAAGTCGGCCAAGGAAGGTCACGCATGGAGGAATGCAAGGGCACGCAAAAGGGTGGTCTGTAAGAGGGCGACTATCGAGCGCAAGAAAGGGCGCATTAGACAAGGGCGTGAATACGCGCATTGGCGTAGACGCGCATGGCGCTTGGAGATTAGGCGAAAAGGTGCACAGAGGGAGGATGTCGGGAGGATGATGCGCACGAGGGATTTCAGTAAATGGACGAGCGCGCATCGGGCGTTGGACGATACGCGGACAGCGCTGGGCGCATGTAGGCGCGCAGCAGGCGAACGGAACGCTGGGGCGCTGAGTGGGACGCGCGGTTCAGTGGACAGGCGCGGGAATCGCGCGGGGTTATCGAGCGTGGGCAGCGGCCGCGCGGATGACAAGGACGCGCGAGAGCTGGGTAACCAGATGGCCGAGCGCGCGATGGGGAGTGAGTGGTGCGCAGGCGCGCGAAGCCTAGGCCGTGTAGGAACAGGCGAAGGAGAGACGGCGCATGGGCGAGCCGCGTGCGCAGTTGGCGACG
>CACSLK010007779.1:13664622-13678064 GCA_902706635.1 Striga hermonthica | reverse complement strand
GCCAAGCAAGATCAAGACCTTCTAGTTTATTAGGATTCTACTAGATATTTTATTTACATGTTGCTTTTATTTATTAGTAGTAGAAGATATTAGGAGATTTACTAGCATTAGGATTTATTTTATTGCATGAATTAGGAGATCTATTTAGATTAGAATTAGATTTACTTTTCACCTATAAATACCCCATGTACTCTTCATAATGAGAAGTCTTGGATGAGTTGAATAGAAAAGAACGTTTGTTCGAAACCGTGTGTTAGGGTTCGTGAGAATTCGATCATGCAACCGAATTGGTGAGGCTAAGACCCAAGCCAGTTCAACGATTTAGAGAGGCTAAGACCCGATATATTTTGAGAGTGTAGCGAGGCTAATACCCGAGTGAACTCAAGTATCATGAGAGAGTTAGGCTAATAACCGAGTCGATCACACCTATCGTCGAGAGCAAGGCCATGGCGAAGCCGTGTCGAAGCCATGATCGAGACAAGTCGAGGGAACGCAACACCCGATCCTTCATCATTGGTGCTTTCATTGAGAGTGATCGATTGGGTGTTCGTCTACTTTTTCTATCCCTTTCTTTTTCTTTTTTGGTCGATTTGGGGGTTCGAATTTCTTCGAATTTTTACCCAAAAATTTTTGAATTTTTGTCTTAAAAAAAAGGTGTCATCTAGTCCTTTTGTTTGATTTTTTTTCAGTTATTACCTTTTTGTTGAAGGGGCGAATTTCTTTTGTTTTTCTTTTCTTTTTGGTTCGATCTTGTTCGAATTTTTTTATAGAGTCTTAAAAAAAAAGAGAGAGAGAGAGATGAACTTCTTGCCATTAGATGAGTTGGATCTGGAAGATCTCGCTTATCTCAAAGGTTTGGAGAGGAGTTTGACTCCATGGGAGCATGAGTTTTTGGAGGAGCTTCACGAGCGAAAGGAGTTTGAGGAGAGGCAACAAGCGGAGGCCAAAGAGAAGCTCCGAGAACCACGTGAGGCCAAGCGCAAGGAGGAGTCGTCCGTTGAGGTCGTTAGGAACGAAGAAGAGGTGTCGCACTTGGACGTCGAAGAAGCCGAGGTAGCCGAGGTCTTGGACGTGGCCCGTGAGAAGGAGTCGTACATGATGTTCGAAGGGGCCGAAGTGGTCGAAGTCAAAGAGGAGGTCGACGTCGAGAGTGAAGTCTTGATCGAGGTCGAGATCGAAGAGGTGCCCGAGGTTTGGATGGTCGAGGATGAGTCCTTGAGGACAAGGACATTCTCAAAGGGGGCGGGAATGATGCGTAAGTGGGTTTTGACCCCCGACGACAAGAAGGGCCGAGAGCCAAGACAACCCGAGGAGGCTGAAAATAGGGCCAAAACGACGGACGCATGGCCTAAGAGAGGAGTACGAGCTCGTATGCGAGGCGCACAAGTACACAAGAGAGGGCGCATTCAAGAAGGGCGCACACACGCATATTGGCGTAGACGCGCATGGCGCTTGATGGTTTGGCGAAGTGGCGCTTAAGTGGGGGATGTTGGGTGGTTGATGCGCACGAGAGATTGCTACGGATGGACGGGCGCGTATCGGGCGCTGGACGATGCGCGGGCGGTGCTAAGCGTGCATAGGCGCGTGATAAACGAGCGAGGTGCGGTACGCAGGACGCTGGGCGTGCGTAGCATGCACGAAGACGCGTGGGCGATGGGCTGCGACACGTGGGGCGACGCGGGTGATGTCCTAGACCGCGTAGGCATAGGAGTGCTGGGCGACGAGTGCGGGGCGCACGGCGACGCGCACGAGGCACAATGCAAAAATAAGCTGGCAAGCCTAATCCTAGTAGGAATAGGCAAGGCGCGAATACTAAACCCCGCAGGACTACGAAAAGAAGTTGACTATTGGAACGCGCAGAAAATATTAGTAACGGGAGTATTCCTCGGAAGATCAGGAAACGTGGCCGGGAGCATATTCCTAGTAGGAATAAGAATAGTGGATATGGGCTCGAAGCACAATCCTACAAGGAATAGGAATGGCGCACGCAGGGCGCGAGGCCTTAAGCCTCGAGGCGAGAGGACATGCACGCGCGCGAGACGGACGAGGCGTGCGATGCCTCGTGCGCCAAGGACTAGGAAGGCGCGAACACGCGCGACACATGGAAGGCGGCCGAATGAATTTGGAAGGCGTGTGAAGTTGGGCGAAAGACTTGGAGTGCAAGGCAAGGATTTGGAGTGCAAGCCAAGCAAGATCAATACCTTCTAGTTTATTAGGATTCTACTAGATATTTTATTTCCATGTTGCTTTTATTTATTAGTAGTAGAAGATATTAGGAGATTTACTAGCATTAGGATTTATTTTATTGCATGAATTAGGAGATCTAGTTAGATTAGAATTAGATTTACTTTGCACCTATAAATACCCCATGTACTCTTCATAATGAGAAGTCTTGGATGAGTTGAATAGAAAAGAACGTTTGTTCGAAACCGTGTGTTAGGGTTCGTGAGAATTCGATCATGCAACCGAATTGGTAAGGCTAAGACCCAAGCCAGTTCAACGATTTAGAGAGGCTAAGACCCGATCTATTTTGAGAGTGTAGCGAGGCTAATACCCGAGTGAACTCAAGTATCGTGAGAGAGTTAGGCTAATAACCGAGTCGATCACACCTATCGTCGAGAGCAAGGCCGTGGCGAAGCCGTGATCGAGACAAGTCGAGGGAACGCAACACCCGATCCTTCACCACTGACTGCCGGCGCGCTGCTGCCGCTACGTGCGGGCAGCACGGTCACGACCGGCCCTTGCCGGCCGTTCGGCGCAATCTCACGTCTACTACAACCTGAAATAACATGATACCACATAAAATGGTCCTGACAACTTAATTCCCTGAAATGCACGAGGAAAATATAAACTTTGGCTCAACGGGCTACTACGGCCGATGGTGTGCGCACCGCGCGTCGCCTATGGCGTTGAGCCATTTCTCTCGACCGGACATGAACTTCTCCCGACAAACATAACCCAACTGAATATATAATGACTTAACATGATCAATTAAACATGATTCACTCATGAGATTACTAACATTATATAACTTAACTTGATACGGCATAGAATGGCCCGTGGCACGCGCAACGTGTGCAGTCCACATCCCTCGGCCAATTGACCGATTAAACATGAAAATTCCTCAATCAACATGAGCTGATTGGACATTATATAACATAAAATGGCTGAGTACATGACAATAGTTCAAGAGTTTCGAATCAAAATGTGAACATGGCTTGGTCATGACTTAACGTGCACGGCCGAGAGGAATCATAGGAAAATCATGAACTTGACTATAAAAATTAAGGCTGAAAAATGACAATACTAAACTTAGAGAAATATCAAGATGAGTTTAGCTTAGCAATCACTCAGACAATCGCTCGGTATTCTCGCTATCTCTCGCCCAAGCAACCCTCGTGCGTGCGCGGCTAAAGCACTCTCCGTGCGGTACACTTACTAAGGAGACTTTCACCTCTCTCTTTACACTAAATATTATGGTACAAGAACACTAGTTCCTTACTCTTGATCGAAAGAAGTTCTCTTGGTTATATCTCTTATGCTCACGGCTAACTTTCACTTTATTTGCTAAGCATAGAGTATCTTATGAACCAAACTACATATCATGAAGTAAAAATCTCTTCAAACCAAGTATATGATATTTATATGAATTTGAAGAGGTTACTAATAATGGTTGCTTAATATAATGATGCCACACGTCATGACATTAAGTTTTGGTGGCATTAATAATAACTTAGTCACAAGCATATGTGGCACCAAAATATAAAGTCTCTAAAATTTACATACGTGATAAACTCCCAAAGCTAGGCTAAAATCAATTTAAACTTTATTTAAGGCACTTAGAATAATTTTTGGAACATTTCACATGAATTGCATGGAAATTGGTCACGGCATTTTAATTGATAAACCTCCAAATGCTTACGGCATTTAAAATGGTTGAGCATGATTACTTCTTAATTAAGCACAATCTTGTACTTAATAATTTAATTAAACATGATACTTAATTATCAAAATTATTCCGAACGTAAACGTGACTTCGGAAATAATTTTGGATATTCCTGACTTGGACGATTAATCCGAATATTGATATTTCGAATAATTCGTCAACTTAACTTATTAATTCCGAACTCCTTAAATAAGGAAAACGAATCGGAATTAAATCTGGAAACTTATCCAGTTACTAAAATAATTAACCGAATAATTTATCGACTAATAGTCGAACTTAGAACATAACTAGCTGATTAACTTAAACTTGAACATGAACATGGTTATTCATTAATAAAGGCTAGCTTAACATTAAAGCTAGTATTTTCCTTTATTAATAAAACTCGGGGTGTTACACCTACATTTAAGCGAGATAATTTATCAATAATTTATGTCAATACTCAATTTTAACATAAAACCCATACTTAATAAAAATTAAGACTTAAGGGTTTTAATCGGATTTTTCGTGGACTTGGAACTCTCTCATTTTTGAAAAATGGGTCTCGGAGAATTAAATTGAAGACTCCGGACTTAAATAATTTTTCCCAAAATTTTATCATTTTTAAAAATATTTTTAAAATTGAAATCGGTACGAAAAAGGGCTTTCGGAACTCAAAATAGGGTAAAAAGGTCAATTGGGCCGAGCTGCTAACATGCTGGCCCAAGGCTGCCCAACAGTTGGGCCTTAGGTGCGAATTTGGGCCACAGCTAAGGCAATTGGACCGAAATAAAGGTCTGGTCCAGTTCAAACAGGCTAAAGGGACGCGGGCCAAAGTGGGCTGCTAGCGGGCTAAAGTAGTTGAAGAAGACGGGCCGCTCGCGGGCTAGAATCGGGCCAAACGCGGCCCGCGTGCCTGCTGAAATGCTGGGCTCAAAAATAGATAAAATGAAATTCTCTACGCAGAGGAAGAGTTCGAACCCTTGACCTCGCACACGCAATTGAGCGCAGTTACCACTGAGCCAAACGCCGACTTGCAACATTTAATGAAAACGTATAGTACAATAATTAAAAATAAGACCTGGGACCTGAACAGAAAACAGAGACAACAAAATTTTTAACCAGGGATGCAACATAGATTTGCAATTGGCCGAATTTCAACAGAATTTTCACGAGGGGTTCGAACTTTTATAATATTATTGAATATAGCATCTTCCAGAGTTCGCAAAATATTTTTAAAAACGGGTTTGCTCGAGATACAAAACGACACAATAATACAAAACCAATGACCGGGATACGAACGATCCAATCAACAAGACGACGGCTCAATACGACAAAACGAGACACCGAAATCACACAAATTCATCACAGCTGCAACAAGACTCGACTTATACAATAAATGAGAGTTCCGAAAGTCCACGAAAATTCACGAATAGCCACATATGAACCGATTAACGAATATAACTCAACCGAAAAATCATCAAATTTTGATTAAATGAGCACGCCAATAATCGAGTGATATACGAGCACGAATAAAATAACAAGAAGGTTTCGAAATAATTTACCCGTCTTCGGGAATTTACAAGAAATCGAAAAATGGGTCACAACGAGACGAGGCGAACGGAGGCTCGACGGGACTTGGAACTCGAAAGCTATTGGACACTAGGGTTGGACACAGTCTGCTCGCGAACGGTTAGGTTCCTTACGACGAACGTAGAAGATGGCCGGAAGTGAAGGTCTCGCCGGAAAGAATGGCGATGGCGTGCTGGTGTCTCGCGGACGGAGTTGCTGCCGCTGGATTGGATGGCGGCGTACGTCGGTTGCTTTCGAAGGCTGATGGCTGCTGCTTCGATGGAACGACGACGAGAAAACGCCGGCGATCGAGCTGCAGATCGCCGGAATTTGCAGGTTCAATTTTTTTCTTTTTTTTCTTTTTTTTTTGCGAACAGATAGATAAGAGGAGATTATTTTCTTGAATGATGTTGGAACTCTTATGGGGAGATATATGCGAGGGAGAGAAGTGGAGAACGTGCGGATTATCACGAGAGAATCGTGCCTACAATTTGAACTCGACGACCGGGTCGCAGTGAAGAAAAGATCAGATTCTCCTTCGGTTATACGCACGTGAAAAAGGATCCCATATGGGCCAAGATAATCTAGCTGGATTAATTAAGGATTTGGGCCAACCTTACTCAATCATTTGGGCTAGAAAATATTACAAGATGGGAGTTAAAAGGGCTGGAAAATAAATCCATAGGCCGAAAAATAACTGAAGGCTCAATTCGATTAGACGACAATGGACAAATAAAAATAAACCAAACAATATGTATATACACATAATATTTATTTATTTAATATTTTACAATTTAACACATATTAAGCACATAAAAATCATTTAGGCAATTAGAAAATTAAATATAAATAAACAAATAATAATAATAATAATGAATTAATCCAATTTATTCATAAAAGAACGGGGCGCTACAGTCTACCCACCTTACAATGAATTCCATCCTCGGAATTCGAAAATAAAAATCTAGAAAGCGATAAAATACAAGAGGAACTCAGAACTCAAAGTTTGGATAACGCCTCCTAATATCGTCCTGTCTCTCCCAAGTTGACTCAGTCTCATCGTGTCGGCTCCACTGCACCTTCACTAAGCTCACTGCCCGGTTCCTCAACTGGTGGACCTTCCGGTCCAAAATGACTGCCGGTACCTCCTCGTAGGTAAGGTCGCTCGATCTGTAGCTCGCCGAAGTCCACCACATGATCGGGGTTATGCACATATCTCCGAAGCATCGAGACATGGAACACGTCGTGCACACCTGACATGTCCGGTGGTAAAGCCAGCCGATACGCTAAGTTCTTGACTCGATCGAGGATCTCAAATGGCCCGATATAGCGAGGTCTAAGCTTCCCTTTCTTCCCGAAGCGAATCACACCTCGCATGGGTGAAACCTTCAAGAAGACATGATCTCCCACAGCATAAGCATGCTCCTGCCTCTTCCGGTCGGCATAGACCTTCTGCCTCTCCTGGGCAGACTTGATAGTCCTCTGAATCTCCTCGACTGTCGCAGCAGTACTCTGGAAAAAAATCCGGGCCCGTAATCCTCCTCTCTCCAACCTCATCCCAATACAAAGGAGTCCGGACCTTACGTCCGTACAAAGCCTCGTACGGGGCCATCTTGATCGAAGAGTGGTAGCTGTTGTTGTAGGTCAACTCGACTAGCGGAAGGGCATACTCCCAAGTCAGGCTCCAGTCCAAGACAACAGCCCTCAAGATATCCTCCAAGTACTGGATCGTACGCTCCGACTGACCATCTGTCTCGGGGTGAAAGGCTGTATTGAACTCCAACCTCGTCCCCATGGCTCGGTGCAACGTCCTCCAGAACTGACAGGTGAACTTGGGATCTCGATCAGAAACAATCTCCACGGGCACTACATGAAGCTTAACAATGTCCTTGACGAACAATTCAGCGTAATCACTCGCCTTCATCGTCGTTCGGACTGGCAGAAAATGGGCAAGCTTCGTAAGGCGATCCACTATCACCCAAATCGAATCATGCCCGACCCTCGACCTCGGCAGTCCAACTAAGAAATCCATGATGATGCACTCACACTTCCACAGGGGAACCTCAAGGGGCTGCAACAATCTTCTCGGTTTTTGATGCTCAGCCTTCACTTGCTGACACACCAGGCACCCATCCACGAACTTCGCTATCTGCCACTTCATGCCACGCCACCAGAAAGACTTCCTCAAGTCTTGATACATCTTCGTGCTACCAGGATGGATGGTGTACGGAGCACTATAGGCCTCTCTCAAAATCTCCCTTCGTAGTTCCCACACTTTCAGAACACAAAGTCTACCCTCGAAGACCAAGGCCCCATCAGATGCGACTGCGAATCCACCAACTCTACCGACTTCCGAAAACTCTCTCATCCGGCATAAGAAACGGTCATTCGGGTGCTCGACGACTATCCTCTCTCGAAAAGTCGGTCCCACAACCAAAGAGGTCAACACGCCACCGGCTATCGAAGTCGAATGTACTGCCTCTGACTGTAATCGCTCGAACTCCCGAAGAAGGACATCCTTCCCGGTAAACAAGCAAGATAGCTGGCCATAACTCCTCCGACTAAGGGCATCGACTACCATATTAGCTTTCCCAGGGTGATAGCTAATGGTGCAGTCGTAGTCCTTGACCAGCTCCAAACATCTACGCTGCCTCATGTTCAGCTCCTTCTGAGTGAAGATGTACTTTAGGCTGTTGTGGTCGGTAAAGATCTCACACTTGCCTCCATAGAGGTAGTGACGCCAAATCTTCAAGGCGTGGACAACAGCAGCTAACTTGAGATCATGAGTGGGGTAGTTCTGCTCGTGAGGCTTCAGCTGCCTCGAAGCATAGGCTACGATTTTCCCTTGCTGCATGAGAACACATCCCAAACCCATCTTCGAAGCATCACTATAGATGGTGAACTCCAAAGTAGGGTTGGGTATAGATAGGACAGGCGCGGTAGTGAGTCTCCTCTTCAACTCCTGGAAACTCTCCTCGCACTGAGGACTCCAATCAAACCTCACGGCCTACTTTGTAAGGTTGGTCAATGGCTGGGCTATCTTTGAGAAGCCCTCGATAAACCTCCTGTAGTATCCTTCTAATCCCAAGAAACTACGAACATCCGCGGCACTTCTTGGGGTATCCCATTTGCTCACCGCCTCAATCTTGCTGGGATCCACCTCAATGCCTCGAGCTGTCACAATGTGGCCAAGGAATGCCACGCTGTTCAGCCAGAATTCACACTTCGAGAACTTAGCATACAACTTCTCGCCGCAAAGAGTCTCCAGAACAATCCTCAGATGCTCCTTGTGCTGATCGATATCTCGGGAATAGACCAGAATGTCGTCAATGAACACAATGACGAACTGGTCCAAGAAAGTATGAAAGACCCTATTCATAAGGTCCATGAACATGGCCGGGGCATTACTGAGTCCGAAAGGCATGACTACGAACTCATAGTGGTAATAGCGGGTACAGAATGCAGTCTTAGAAATATCCGACTCTCAGATCTTTAGCTGATGATAACCAGAACGCAAGTCAATCTTTGAGAAGACGCTGGCTCCTCTCAGCTGGTCGAAAAGGTCCTCAATACGGGGAAGGGGATACTTGTTCTTGACTGTAAGGGCATTCAACTCCCGATAGTCAATGCACATGCACATCGATCCGTCTTTCTTCTTCACGAATAGGACGGGCGCACCCCACGGCAAGACACTCGGATGAATGAAACCGAGTTTGAGCAACTCCTAGATCTGGGTCTTGAGCTCTTGAAGCTCTTTCGGCGCCATACGATAAGGGGCCTTAGAAATGGGGTCGGCTCCGGGAATTAGGCCAATGGTGAACTCCACCTGGCGGTCTGGCGGTCCTCCGGGTAAATCATTAGAAAAGACGTCGAGGTATTCGCAACCAATAGATACTCTCTCGGGCACCCGCTCATCAACAACGTCGGATACCATGGAAACAAGATAGCCTTGAAAGCTACCCTTAGAAAGGCTCTTCCTAGCTTGCAGAGAAGAGATGACCCGAGGCACAGTCCTCGAACTCACCCCAAAGAACACAACAGGCTGATCGGAAACAGGATAGAGAGTGACTTCGCGCTCTTGGCACCGGATATCGGCTCGGTAACGGGTGAGCCAGTCCATGCCCAAGATCACGTCAAAGTCTCGCATATCAATTACATAGACGTCGGCCTCCAGAACTCGACCACCAATACAGATAGGAAGATTGCGAACCACTGAATCAGAGATAATAATTTTTTTCGAGGCTAAACTAACCTCGAGAGGATCACAAGCGTGCACGGTGCCAATAGATAAAGCCCCCAAGCAACGAGAAGAAATAAAAGAATGAGTAGCACCGGTATCACATAAAGCAAAGACAGACACATGGGATATCGAAAGCATTCCGGACATGGTACCTGCATTGCGGGCGGCCTCATCATGGGTGATGGTATAGACTCGGGCCTGACCCCCAGCCCTCTGCTGGAACGGTGGGGGCTGCTGCTGATGAGAGGGTGGTGGGGGAAGCTGTTGCTGCTGAGGGAAGTGTTGCTGCTGCTGCTGAGGGAACTGCTGCTGCCTCTTGGGCTCCGGACAGACACTGGCATATTGGCTTGGACGGTTGTAGTTGAAACAGGTTCGCTGGTCGGCTAAGCACTCGCCACTATGGTACTTGCCACATTTCTTGCAGGTTCGGTTGCCAAAAGAGGGATTATTGCGCCGGTCGGGACCTCCTCGCTTTCCCTTCCGGTTATTCCGGTGGAAATTTGCCTTCCTCTTGCCCGAACTAGAGCCGGGCGGCACGGATGAGATGGGTTGAGCATGCTAAACAACGGTCTGAGAAGACTGGGGGGCATGATAATATGAAGGGACTGGAGCTATCGGGATGATACAGCTCTCCACCTCCTGAGCCCGACTCACAGTGTCGGCAAAAGACATCAGTCCGTGACTCCCCACCAGTTCACGAATCCTCTGATTGAGCCCCATGAGAAACTTGCGGGCCTTCTTGACATCGGTATTCACCGAGTCACCCGCAAAAAGACACATCCGGGTAAAAGTACGAATATACTCGTCCACAGTGGAGCTGCCCTGCTGCAAGTGGTAAAACTCATGCTCAATTCTGTCCCAAAATCTCTGGGGAAGAAACTTGCTATGCACCATCATCTTCATTTGCTCCCAAGTGAGAGCATGAAGCTCCGCCTCTGGCCTCCGAGCCCAGTGGTCAATCCACCAGTTGGAAGCGTCCTCCTTCATCTGATAAGCTGCGAGGGATACCCGCTGACGGTCGGGGAGGGGAAGTACAGCGAAGATCTTATCCATTTCTTTCATCCACCCCAGCACCGCTGTGGGGTTCTCAGTCCCCGCAAAAGTCGGTGCATTCATCCTCTGAAACTGGACTATAAGCTAAGTGAGGTCCATGGTTAGAGGGGCTTGGTGCTGACGGGGCGAGAAGGACTCGGGGATGGCTGACGGTTACGGTTGTTGTTGCGAGTATTCATACTTCTACATTGAATAAGACGAACAAAGTTAGCACAAAACAAACAAGATAATCATAATTACAGAAGTCTAGAGTTCGCCAATAAACGCTAGAGTTCGATTAAATCAAGGTGGATAGGTCCTAAGCCCCAAAAATAACAATTACACTACAAGTAGTCTCATTACCACATGTGTTCCATTTACATATCAAGTATTATCATTAATACTTAAATCAAACATACCTTAAGCAGCGCGGAGTGACGGAGACGAGTGGTCATAACACAAGGTCTAAACACATAATCACATAAACGCCAGTCTACAGAAACGCAGACTAGCTCTGATACCAAACTGTAACACCCCACTTTGATTTTAAAGAAATTTCGGACTTTCCAAAAATCAGTACATAATTTTTCGAGCTCGTTTTCGAAAACATGGGCGTTATTCAAACATTTAACATCAACCAAGTCATATCTGGTTGTTCACATGGTTTTCATTAACCTTTAAAACATCAATTTCACATGATTATTAGCTAAACATTATAGCATGCATAATCGAACACATGATATTCAAGAAACAATTCCAATACGAATATCCAAACGAAAACATTGGTCCAAAAATTTCCAAAAATAAGTTTTGAAAACAGTTCGAGGCATCTCAACCAAAAGAGGTTCACAAGTACCACACTTTATTCATAAACGGAAGCATAGTCATAAAGCATAAAAATCAAGGACTGACACACTCGTCTTTCCCCCGTCATCCGACACCTGCTTAACCTGCATCCGTGAAGAGCAGGTGGGAGTGAGCACAAAATGAACGTAGTGCTCACTACTATGCACATAAATAATACATGTTAAGATGGTATGGTCGCAGCATTAATATAAGATAATCACATCATGTCTCATCTCCTATCAAAATCACAACAAACCACATTACTCCTGTGCACAGCTATCGCTAGCCGCAGAACAGGGATTCATTACCCGAAGGCGGGAGTACATGCCACGCTACGGACACGGCCTTCCATATGGGCTTACGTACCTTACAAGGGCACGACCATATTAGGACTTAAGGAGACTTGCCTCACAAGGGCAATGGTATTACATCGACGGGAACAACCGTACCGACGGCCGTAACAGCTCGCATCGATAGGCTACATATTTCATGTTCATGCATAGATCATACTCACAAGAATAAACACTTATCATTCATGACATAGACGATTTAAATAAGACCCACCTGGAAATTCCGGTAGAAAATGGCACATAAAAGAAAGTACGTAGGATGAGGTTCGACTCCTCAAACACCTACATTTAAGCGAGATAATTTATCAATAATTTATCTCACTACTCAATTTTAACATAAAACCCATACTTAATAAAAATTAAGACTTAAGGGTTTTAATCGGATTTTTCGTGGACTTGGAACTCTCTCATTTTTTAAAAATGGGACTCGGAGAATTAAATTGAAGTCTCGGTGTAATATCCCGTCAGTTTATCAGTATAAATTGTGTTTTTAGTTCCGATATTAATTTTCGAAATTAATTATTTTGAGTCAGTTCAGTCGAAATTACCGGAAATTATTTTCGACGTACCGTTTACGTTCGGAATAATTTTGGTAATTAAGCATTATGTTTAATTGAATAATTAAACATAATGAAGTGATTAATTAATAATTAATCACAATAATTAGTCACAAACCGTACGGAATTCTTAATTATTCTTCCAAATAATTCGTACGATTAAGTGCGAAGTGTTAGTGGATTTTGGTCCAAATTCTTCCTCATTATCAAGCATCTTAACGTGGCATGATCTAAGATTATATGGTGCTTAGTCACCTAAGTGAGCTTAAACTTGTTCCAAGTGTCCTTAGCCTAATTAAACACATCATCCCTCCATCATCATGTTCCATTCAGTATTAGTGTATCTTGGGGTGTTTAGACCGAAAAATTTTCCATCTTTTCTCATCATATATGCAGCCTTATATTCGTACATACAAGTCCTTAAGTTCAGCAGTAATTAGTCAAGCAAATTTGCCTTAATTCTTCTATACACCACGCACGGCAAGAGGAAGCATTTGGACGAGTTATCTCCCAACTTTTCCTTAAGTATAAGTAAGCCATATTCAATATATCTTCTTCCTAAATATTCATTTCGATCAGCAAGCATTAAGAGGGCAAGTGTTTGTTCTCGCACGTAAGGGAAGCATCGCACGGCAAGGAGTAGTTGATATCGCACACGGACACGCGCAATCGAAGTCACGACCAGTTTTGTGAATTCCGTCGAACACTTGAGGAGGTAAAGCCATCCTCAACTCATTTTCATGTTAATAAGTTCATTTTAGGTTGTAGTGTTCGATTCATGTTTCAAGAGTTCATAGCTATGCCATGTTAAGTGTAACACCCCACTTGATTTTAAAGAAATTTCGGATTTTTCAAAAACCAGTATAAAATGTTCAAACTCATTTTCGAAAATTTAGTGGGTGTTAACTATCACAATTTAACTA
>CACSLK010007779.1:13590971-13623718 GCA_902706635.1 Striga hermonthica | reverse complement strand
AGGTAAACGTCCATATCCTAACTATAGATTCCGCTGCGTTAGGATTTATTTCGATAAAGTTCAATACTGTGCATGTTGTTTGACGTTCCTAACAGAACCCAACACGCACGAGCCGTGACGCGCGCGAGAATTTCGACCAAGGACGCGATAGCGCGAGTATGGCCGAGGGGATTCACGCGCGAGCGCACCTACCCACGCAAGGTATAGGCGATGCGGATGACGTGGGCGCGGGAGTCCGGCACGCGCACAACGGTGGCTAGGGTTGGGCGACGCAAGCGGATTCATTAGATTAGAATCCTTTTCTTTCCTTAATTCCTAGTATGGTAGGATATCTTATGTTTTATTGCTTTCCTAGTTTAAGTAGATTAGCCTTAGTAGAATAGGATTAGATCTTTATTTTTGAGCTTTATAAATAGGCGCAAGCATTGTTACTTAGAGATATATTGATTCTTCTTAATACAAAAAATCCAAACTTTTGTTCAAACACTTTGCAAAGACTTCCTTGAGTTCAATTGCAATTTTATTTGTTTCGAAGGACAGTGGACGCGGACCTTCGAGACCCTATCTCGATTTAAGGCACTCGCGTGGCTTTTCGAAAGGCCGAACACACGATCCTCATCATTGGTGCTTTTGTTGAGAGGTGTTTGATCGTGTGTTCTTCTTCCTCCTGATTCTAATTTTTAATTTTCTTTGTTTAATCTTTCTTCGTTCAAAAAAAAAAATATATATATATATATAATCAAAACGAGTCCTCGCAGCAAGGAAATAAAAAAAGAGAAGAAGGAGATGGCCAACAAAGAGATGAAGGACAAACACGGGTTTCGGGCATGACCGAGACCATGTCCACCATGGGGGAAGAACTCGAGTCTCACAAGGTAGCCATGAAGGAGATGATACAATTCATGACTCAAAAATTTGAGGAGATGGGGCGATACTTTCAAGAACTCCAGCAGCAGCCGCGCGCTCACGAGCGAATTCGCCCAAACGCACGCGAGCGTCTACGGCAACAAGAACAGCAGTAGGAGCATGAGGAGGAGGAATTCGAGCGGAACTCGGAGGCGTCCAACATGCACGAGAGGCCCAGGGTTGACAAGTCGAAAATAATGCTCTCGACCTTCGCGAGGAATGACCCCGAGGCGTGGCTCAATCGGGCGATGCAGTACTTTGAATTGAACGAGACGCCGGCGAGGCACTGGGTCAGGTATGCAGCCTATTACCTAGACGGGGAGGCCAACGTGTGGTGGCAATGGCTTACAAGCGTATACGGGACCCGCAATCAACCGATCATGTGGGACGATTTTGAGCGAGAATTACTCACGCGGTTTGGAGCGTCATGTTACCTCAACTATGACGAGGCGCTCTCGCGCATTAGACAAACGGGAACTCTATGCGATTACCAAAAGGAGTTCGAGCGCTTGGCGTGCTGCGTTCGAGGGTGGCCCGAGAGTGCCTTGGTCGGTGCCTTTATTGGAGGACTTAGATACGATTTGGCTGCGGAGGTACGATTGGAGCAACCAGACACCATGCAAAAGGCGATAGAAGTCGCTCGGCGGCGTGATGAGCACCTGGCCGCGACGCGAAGGGGACGGGCGGATCTCCGCGGCCCAGAACCACGCCGGGTGCCGATCAGCTCGAGCACATTCAATACAGGGGTTAAACCAACAAGCAACATTCGACCCCCTGTTCCAGAGATCAAACGATTGACGGTCAAAGAGATGGCTCGGAGGCGTGAGAAGGGACTGTGCTTTAAGTGCGAGGAAAGGTTCACCCCGGGTCATAAATGTAAGCCAAATTTTCTGATCGAGTTTGTGGATTCGGGGTGACGAGGAGCCAGAATTTGCGGAGGAAAGGGAAGCGGAGGAGGTCGAGGTGCTCGATGATGAGGCCGAAATCTCTGTGCACGCAACGGCAGGCACCAAGGGCCCGAGGATGATGCATTTGTCGGCGTGGGTGAAGGATCGGCGAGTGACTGTGCTCGTGGACAATGGTTCGTCTCACAACTTCATTAATGCGACGCTATCTCACAAGCTTAAACTACCCACGTCCATGGTCGAGCCATTCGAGGTGCGGGTGGCTAATGGTGAGCGACTGCGGTGCTCGAAGGTGTACCGAGGAGTGCCAATCAAATTCCAAGGAGTAATGGTAAAGGCGGACCTGTTTGCCTTACCATTGGTAGGGTCGGATGTGGTGCTTGGACTGCAATGGCTCGAAGGACTCAGTGACGTAACGACCAACTACCGGAAGGGTGTGATGAAGTTCGAGACCGATGATGGGCTAGTCACCTTGAAGGCGAACGAAGTATCAACCAAGGAGGTTGGACTTGAGAATATTGAGAAAGTGTGGCGAAGTGGTGGATAGTTATTTGCCGTTGTGGTTGAGCGGACGGGGCAAGAAGCGGGAATGATCGAGGAAAGGCAGCGCGAGGTGCGCGACTTTCTCGAAGAGTTCGACCAAGTCCTCGGCGAGCCTAAGGGGTTGCCGCCGAATTGGGAGTTCGACCACCGGATTCCCTTGGTCGAGGAAGGTCGAGCAGTGCACGTGCATCCGTATCGGTAAGCACACTTTCAAAAAGCGGAGATCGAGCGGCAAGTGGGCGAGATGCTCGAGTCTAGGCTCATTCAGCACAGCACGAGTTCGTTCTCATCACCGGTGTTGCTCACAAAGAAAAAGGACGGCACTTGGCGGTTTTGCACGGACTACCGCGCACTTAATGCGGCGACCGTGAAGGACCGTTTTCCTATACTGAGTGTCGATGACATGTTGGACGAGTTTGGAGGCGCACGCTACTTTTCAAAGCTCGATTTACGTGCGGGCTACCACCAGATCAGATTGGCCAAGAGCGACGTGCCAAAGATGGCCTTTCGCACACACCAAGGGCACTACGAATACCTCGTAATGCCTTTCGGGTTATGCAATGCACCGTCGACCTTTCAATTTGCCATGAACTCGATTTTTAAGAAGTACCTACGTAAGTTTGTGTTAGTATTTTTTGATGACATTTTGGTGTACTCGAAAACATGGGCAGATCATCTCGAGCACTTGCGAGTTGTTTTGGAGATTTTGGCGGCTAACTTATTTTATACCAAGCCGTCCAAGTGCTCGTTTGCTCAAGAGGTGGTCGAGTACCTTGGCCACTTTATTTCTCATGATGGTGTTAAGGTGGATCCAAGGAAGATCGAGGCGATGGTGGGGTGGCCGAAGCCCGCGAGCTTGACGCAATTACAGGGTTCCTAGGACTTACGGGCTATTATCGCAAATTCGTGAAGGACTATGGGACTATCGCTAAGCCGCTCACGGAGATGACATAGAAAGGGGCTTTTAAATGGATCAAGGCGAGCGAGATGGCGTTCGAGGAGTTGAAGAAAGCCATGACGACCACGCCTGTGCTCGTGATGCCGAGGTTTGATGTAATGTTCGAGATTCACTCGGACGCGAGCGACATTGGGATCGTAGCGGTCCTAGTGCAAGAAGGGCGACCCTTGGCCTATCTTGGCAAGGCGCTTGGGCTGGCGCCCTTGGGGCTGTCCGCGTACGTGAAAGAGATGTTGGCCGTGGTCGAGGCCGTGTGCGTGTGGAGACCATATCTACTCGGGTGATGCTTCCGCATCGTCACGGACCAACAACCGCTCAAGCACTTGCCGAGCAAAGGATCGTGATGCCCGAGCAGTAGAAGTTTGTGTCCAAGCTAATGGGGTTCGTTTTCGAGATAGTGTATCGGCCCGGTCGCCAAAACACCGTGACCGACGCATTGTCGAGGCGAGAGGATATTGCGGAGCTCTACGCCGTGACGGGACCAACGTGGGCGGTTTGGGACGAACTCCAGAAAGCGCAAGAGGAATATACCCATTGCTGAGACACAGTGAAGAAGGTGATCGAGAGCAAGGACAAGGATGACGACCACGATGTGCACGATGGCCTGCTCCTTTATCATGGATGAGTTGTCGTGCCCGAGACAGGCTCATTGCGTGAGCGTGTTATCAAACACTTCCACGACTCAAAATTTGGTGGACATTCGGGAGTGTTCTGGACTTGCATGAGGATTGCGAGCACGTTTTATTGGTCTGGACTGAGAGGAGACGTGCGCAACTATATATCGCGATGCGACGAGTGTCAGCGCACAAAGGTGGACTCACGGCGACCAGGAGGGTTACTTCTGCCATTACCCGTACCAGCGCGAATTTGGGAAGACATTACCATGGATTTTATCGAAGGGCTGCCGCTCTCGAATGGGTTCAATGGGGTCATGGTGGTCGTCGATCGCCTTACCAAGTATGCGCATTTTATTCCTCTCACGCATCCGTACACGGCTAAGTCAATTGCAAGGTTATTTGTTGAATACGTGATGAAGCTACATGGAGTACCGCGCTCCATTGTGTCCGATCGTGATCGAATTTTTATGAGTAGCTTTTGGACGGAATTTTTCAAGTTGCAAGGGACCGATCTTTCCATGAGCTCGGCCTATCATCCGCAAACCGACGGGCAAACGGAGGTGACCAACCGCCTGCTCGAGCAATACCTTAGGTGTTACGTGCATCAATTTCCAAAAAGGTGGGAGAGTTACTTGCCTTGGGTCGAGTTCTGGTATAACACTACTTACCATAGATCGAACAAGGCAACGCCGTTCGAGCTTGTGTACGGGCACAAACCTCCGACAATTGTGAGCTACTCAATGGGTAGTGCCGTGAACGATGAGGTGGATCGGGAGTTGGTCGAGCGCGACTTGATGTTACGCGATCTTAAGGAAACACTTGAGGGCTAGATCAATCGAATGAAGGCGTGCCACGATGGAAAGAGGCACGACGAGGAGTTCGAGCCCAGGGACTTGGTGTTCTTAAAACTAAGGCCATTTCGGCAACGGACGACCGCACAAAGGGCCGCGACCAAACTTGAGGTCCGTTACTATGGGCCTTATAAAATTTTGGCTATGATCGGGAAGGTTGCTTATCGACTTGAGTTGCTGGGCGATTCTCATATACATCGGGTCATACATGTTTCGCAGCTCAAGCGAAGTCTTGGCGAGGCGCAATTGGCGAAGGATAAGCTACCCGCGGTCGCACTGGATGGACAAGTTGTATTCTGGCCAGGCCGCACGGTCGAGTACCGGCAAATCAAAAAGGTCGGAAAATACTTTTGGGAAGTACTCGTCGAATGGGAAGATTTGCCGAGTGAAGAGGCAACTTGGGAAAGTTGGGACGAGATGCGCGAAAGATTTCCCGATTTCATTCTTGAGGACAAGGAAGCACTTGAAGGGGACGGGAATGATGAGAACACGGCAAGAAGGCTGAAGAATGTGGCGAGCCGCGCTTATCATGCACGGCGAAGGTTAAGCCGCCGGACTGCCGAGGCCCAACTCGTTAGCGGGCATGCGCGCACGAGCGGTGACGCGCGCGAGAATTTCGACCAAGTACGCGATAGCGCGAGTACGGCCGAGGGGATTCACGTGCGAGCGCACCTACCCACGCAAGGAATAGGCGATGCAGATGATGTGGGCGCGGGAGTCCGGCACGCGCACAATGGCGGCTAGGGTTGGGCGACACAAGCGGATTCATTAGATTATAATCCTTTTCTTTCCTTAAATTCTAGTATGGTAGGATATCTTATGTTTTATTGCTTTCCTAGTTTAAGTAGATTAGCCTTAGTAGAATAGGATTAGATCTTTATTTTTGAGCTTTATAAATAGGCGCAAGCATTGTTACTTAGAGATATTATTGATTCTTCATAATACAAAAAATCTGAACTTTTCAAACACTTTGCAAAGACTTCCTTGAGTTCAATTGCAATTTTACTTGCTTCGAAGGACTGTGGACGCGGATCTTCGAGACCCTATCTCGATTTAAGGCACTCGCGTGGCTTGTCGAAAGGCCGAACACACGATCCTCATCATTGGTGCTTCCATAGAGAGGTGTTTGATCGTGTGTTCTTCTTCCTCCTGATTCTAATTTTAAATTTTCTTTGTTTAATCTTTCTTCGTTCAAAAAAAAATAATAATAATAATCAAAACGAGTCCTCGCAGCAAGGAAAGAAAAAAAGAGAAGAAGGAGATGGCCAACAAAGAGATGAAGGACAAAATCGATGGCCTTGATACACGGGTTTCGGGCATGACCGAGACCATGTCCACCATAGGGGAAGAACTCGGGTCTCACAAGGTGGCCATGAAGGAGATGATGCAATTCATGACCCAAAAATTCGAGGAGATGGGGCGAAACTTTCAAGAACTCCAGCAGCAGCCGCGCGCTCACGAGCGAATTCGCCCAAACGCACGCGAGCGTCTACGACAACAGGAACAACAGTGGGAGCACGAGGAGGAGGAATTCGAGCTGTAATACCCCGTTTGATTATAGATTATTTGGGGATAATTATTTTATTTTGATTAATTATTACTATTATTATTATTGCATAATTGTTTGACATTACTTGTCTAATTGCCTAATATTATAATTAAATAAAAATGTGTATTATATATATATATATATATATATATATATATCCGTTTGTTTATGAATTTTTCGTATTATTTTCATTTATTGGTATTATTATCATTATTTGAAGTAATTGTCTATATTGTATTATTGCTCGACATCCTTCTGTTTAAACTTATTATTATTTAATTAGATGTAATCTAATTAATATATTAATTCGTATTATTCGATTTATTTCGTCGTCAATCGAATCGATCGAGAATCCTTGTTATCGCATATATTTATTTTTGACCCGATTTATCGAAAGTATTTTCGGTCCATTCGGATAATTAAACTCTGGCCCAGTTGTGTACTTCCAGCTTCTTTTTAAATTGTTCCCAGCCCAATGTTATTTGGTCCATAGGCCCAATTTCTTCTTGTTCTTTCTTGCCTTGGCCCAATGTGGAGAATTAATTTGCATCACGTGCAAATGAACAGATTTTCCTTCACCTTCTCCTAGCGACCGGTTCTTTCTCCACGTGAAATTTGTTGCATTTTTTGGTACATGAAATCAGAGGAGAAACCACATCAATTCATCACCATCATCAATCTCTCGCCTCGCCTTCTCGGTTTTCAAAAAAAAAAAGGAATCGAGAAAACAGAGCATAGAAAGAGAAGGAAACCTGCTAAAGTTCGATCATCATCCCCGAACCATCATCATCATCCCGCGTTGCTGCTCCATCGTGCCAGCCGTCAGCCATCACCGCCGAGCAGCGAGCTGTCCATCAGACCTGGCAAGGAACCTGCTAGTGTTTGCGTGATCGTCACCCGTCAACCCCGCTACTGTTCGCCGTCGCGCAAGAAGGGGAGACTGCCAGCAGACCCACTTCCCGTTGCTGGACCACCGTTCTTAGCCGTCGGGTCCCGTCGCATCCCGTCGGGGTGTCGAGCGTAGCCGTTGAGTCCCGTCGTGTTCCGTCGGAGGGCCGAACAAAGCCGGCGAGTTCTGGTGTATAATTTTCTTTTCATCGCGAGTTCCAGTAGCAGGCGATTTTTCTCCACCGCGTGGCTCCTTCCAGAGAGAAACAGGTCCCATTGGTTCGACTGTCGTGCCTGAGCCTTCGTCAGGCCCTTTCGGCGTTGTTCCAGCAAGTTCACGGTGAGCCCTCGTCCCCTCCGTCATCGGACGTTCCCCACGGCCATCATCATCAACCAGGCCCTCATTTCCGGCTTCTGCCCGTCGTCCCTGTCGTGTGTTCAGGTCCCGGTGAGCTTCTTCCATTGCCGTCGATGTTCGTGCAATCCCGAGCATGTCATCATCGCAGGCGACGAGTTCCAGCCCCGGTCGTGAACCCTCGAACGACGTCCTTGTTCGAGTGCTGCTGTCCGTGATTACTGAGCGTTGTCGCAGGTCCCGGGCCCTTGCTGTTCGTACCGCTGCAGCACCTTTGTTCCAGCAAGACGCGTGAAGCCGTCGAGCCTCTCGGTCCCGTCGTTCCGTCATCCCCGTACGTGTCCTACGTCCCGTTCCTTCGAGTTTTTTCCCGAGAACGGTACCTAGTCGGACCCCGTCTCGTTTTGATTTCGTCATTTGTGATATTGTGTTGCATTGCTTGCTAAGTTATTGATCGTGAGAATTACGAGTTAATTACGTGCCTCGGATATGTGTTTGTATGAATTTTGATAAGTTTTTTATGCGGTTTGGATATCAAAGTGATTGCCGTCACTTTGATTTATTATCGAACTGAGTTTCGAGTGGCATTTTTCGTGGAAATCCTCGAGTTATAGGTCCTTAGAGTTGTCCTTGATTTATTGGTTTTGGTTTGAGGTCGTTTCAATACGTATATCATGAGTTGTAATTAATTCATTATAACTCGTGTGATTGTCCGAATACCGTGAAATTTATAGGTGATGTCCTGTGATGATTTTGTATGACGTGTAAACATTTCAAGTCAAAACTCCATCTGTAGCTATTTTAATTAATTAAATCGGTTTTTGGTCAGAAGCTTGTAAAATTCATTAAAAATCGTACAGTTGGAGTTTTGAGCTGAAACTTTGAGGAGTATGTTAATTTGTGTTATTCTGTGTCGTATCAGAATTTTAGATTAAAATTCAAAGTGTGGCTACATGAACTGTTAACGATGGATTTTGACACAATTTTGATTTAATTATTTTAAAATGCTCCCGGATGAATTAAGGGCTGAAACTTGGTGAATCTATGTGTTTTTATATGCTCTTTGATGTGGTAAAGTTTCTGGTTGATTGGCTGAGCCTAACTCCCGTTGTTAAATTTTGTTCATTTTAGAGTTTAAACGCTCGGTAATCCATTGTTTAGGTTCGGGTAGAATTTTGTTGATGTTGGCATGACTTATGTGAATTACATGAAGTGTATGAGTTGTGTTCAGGTCTAGAAGTAACTCCATAGTACTTAACTCGGTCAAGGATTCCCCGAGTCACTTAGTCGATATGATTTCGGCTAAGTATATGTGCTTTGTGTGTTGTCTTGCAGTGGATAGTCAGTTGATATAAACTATTATAATTATTGTAGGTTCATCGAGCTGAACTTTTGCCATTATTCCTTCAACCCTGTGTTTGGCTATATCTCGGTATCCAGGTGGGTTCTAATCTAAAATTGTCTATGCCATAAGTGTTGTTTAATGTTTAGTTGGTATGACCAATGTATGAATGTGAACCATGTGGCTTATCGATGTGAGCTGTTACGGATGTCGGTACGGTTGTCCCCATCGAGTTACGGTACGGTTGCCCTTGCGAGGCAAGTCTCCTTAAGACCTAATGAAAGGTCGTGTCCGTTATAGTGGCACGCACTCCCGTCGTTAGGGTTTATGCATCCCCTTTTCGCGGCTAATGATAGATGTGCACATGAGTGAGTTATTATTGTGATTGTTAGGAGATGAGACATGATGATGATTGATTTATATTCATGTTGCGACCATACCATCTTTACATGTTATTATGTGCATAGTAGTGAGCACTACTTTATCATTTGTGCTCATTCCCACCTGCTCTTCACGGATGCAGGTTAAGCAGTGGCCGGGTGACGGGACAAAGGACGAGTGGTGGTCTATTATTTGTTTTATTTTGCTTCCGCTTTAATAATATGGTCGTTATGAACCTTTCTATGTTTTGGACATGTAAAAACTGTTTTCGAACTATGTTTTGATGTTTGAAAATATTTTGGAAAACCTTTTATGAACCTTGAATAATCATGGTGTTTGATTTATGAAGTTTCAATTGTTCATATGGGATATTATGTTGAGGTGTGAATCATGTTAATGAAAACCTTGTGAAAAATCGGGTTTATGAATCCCCGTGAGGCCAGATAAGACTTGAACTAAGTAAATTGTGTTGGTTAATGCCCTTGATTTCGAAAATGATTTCAAAAAATTTGTTATGATTTTTAGAAAGTCCGAAATTTCTTTAAAATCAAAGTGGGGTGTTACAGTTTGGTATCAGAGCCAGTCTGCGTTTCTGTAGACCGGTTCATATGTGAGTATGTGTTTAGACCTTGTAATATGACCACTCGTCTCCGTCACTCTGGGCTGCTTAAGGTATGTTTTATATAAGTATCAATGAAAATACTTATAATGTGAATTGTGATTTTGCATGAGTTGCAATGAAACTACTTGTGATGTTTTGCACGAGTAGCAATGAAACTACTTGTGATGTTTTACATGAGTAGCAATGAAACTACTTATGAGGTTTTGCATGAGTAGTAATGAGACTACTCATGAAGTGATATATACTTTATTTCGGGGCTTAGGAAATCTATCCACCTTAGGTTATGTGAACTCTAGTGTTTGACATTGAACTCTAGTGATATAGAGTTAAGTTTGGACTCTAGAGGTTCCTAGTTGTGAGTTTCAGTATATTATTATTGAGATAAGTGTTGCTTATAGCATTTTCTCGCTATAAGATTCGTTCAGTGTCCTTAGAGTAGGACCATTCGTGACCCATCTCTAAAGAGAAAGGTTAAGTACCGAGTGAACCTCTAGTGTATGAGATCACTCGGGAAATTAGAACCTCAGTCGTCGAGGACCGGGAGTGCCGTTTAGATGCCGCATATTGGTTAGTAATCGAACCCCATAGTTTAGGAGAATCTAACGCGTATCACCGCCGTAACACTTGAGAGTGGCTAAGCCTCGAGAGGGACGAGGGTTGATAATTGTCGTACGTTAGATTGAGGGTAAGTCCTGAAGACTGATGCATGGATGAAAGATGACGACGTCGTCCATAGGACGAGTGGATTGCTCGAACATCGCGTGAATATCCAGTGCGTTGGCTGCGAGGCACGTACTTGTAAAAGGTATGAATTTAAGCCTGATGTTGTGGCTCTATGTGACTTGAAATGTTAAAATTGATGTTATAAAAAGCATGCTTATATGATTGAACGTGACGATTATTGCAGACTTGGATTCTTTAAAACGTGTTATGCAGTGATCTTATGAGTTTATGTGAATTTGTGTTAAAAATCATGTTAGGACGGACCTCCCTATATCTTATATGTGCGTATTTGAGATATATGTTGTGATTATAGGTGACTTGTTGATACTCGGTTCATGAGTGTATGATTTAGGTCGACATTTAATTCAAAACTCCATGTTTTAGCTGCTGGTTGTGCTCAATTTTGTCGTAACCAAAAGGTTGTTTCTTGGACAGGTGTTCATCATGATAATTGTAGTATTTTGAGTTAGGGTTCAGTCAGAGTTGAAATTTTAAAATTTAGAGTTGAATTGAATCTATTATGAATTTTTGAAGTTGTAACTGCGAGCAGTTTTTGAAATTTCGGGCAGAATTATGAATCATGATGATGGGCTATTTTTGACAATGTTAATGTGACTATGTGAAAATATGATCAACATGAAACTTGTAGTACATGTTATAAGCTTTCTCTGGAAGTTGAAATCTTGCAATTTGGTGTTTTATTTGATTTTATATAATTTTTTCAAAGTTAGAGTTATGCCCAAAATTTTTAAAATAGTGGTTGTGTTTACGATTGAAATGTATGCTTTGAAATGAGGCCCTTAACGTGATTATTTGTAAAGATGCCCTTCGTGGAACTTGTAGCAATTCAAGTGTAATTTCTGTAGGTTTTGAGTTTGCATGATTCGGAGTTTTGTGGCATGAGATATTCTTGTTTTAATGACCTTATATGTTTCTGTGATCTAAATAAATATTGTAGATGCATGCCTTAGGCTTAACTTGAGTCTTGAATCGTGTTATTTGGGTGCCTGTAGCTTATAAAATTCTCAATTTTCTAAAACCCTGTAAATTGACTATTTTCTGCTTTAAATTGCGATCATGATTTAAATGTTGCTGAAAAATATGTGATTAAACGACCTTGTATGCTTGTGTGATTTAAATGAGAATTATAGCCGCATGTCTTAGGATTTATATTTATCTGAGACTATGTGGTTCAGTTATATCGCATGAGTTGTTTTCAAAAATAAGTGTTACCTTCGATATGCATGCTTATGTGCCTTATGTGAATTAATTTGATCGTTGATATATCAATGTTGACTTGTATCACGTACGAGAGAAGCTTTACGCTAATATCTCGAAGCGTGGAGAACTATAGGCGGTATGTGAGGTTGAACTCGTTTAGGACTGCCGACATGATTAGCTACCTGAGTAAAAGCTGTCGTAACGGCCGACATTGTTAGTCGGAAGAGTCAAACGAGCTAACCATGTTGTTGTTCGACGTTGACCGCCAAGTTAGAATTTTTCCTGGCAGTGATGCCAATGTTCGATCCCTTTTGGAGAAATTGTTATTGTCAAAGCCTTTGTCCTGTCGGAGTGCTTAAGAAGTTGTGAAATTTGGAAATTGAAGTTTCTGGTATGTGCCTTGAACCAAGTGCCGAACCTGACTGGGTGTAGCCACGCAAAGTGGTGGCCGAGCCTGCACGCCCATGCTGAGAGACGTGAGGCCAACTGTAGTGGCCGATCATTGACTCGCACGAGAGCTGCCGCCACCATCACCGAACGCCAAACTCCTCAGGTCAGTGTGTACGGCCAAACCTTGACCTTGTAGATGGTATCGAAGTGGGTACATGCACGCGTCCCAGTGCCCCGCATATACAGCGCCAGCGTGTGTGTCACCTCTCGGGTGACAGTGCATTAAACCCAGTCCGACCTTGTCCTTTGGTCAAAGTGTTTGTTGATCTTTCGAGTCGTTGTGTGAATTCTCTAATCAACAATCCCCGGTGTATGAGGTTTGTCGATTAGTTTCACTTACCACATACGAGATTATCTTGAGATGGCGAGATAGTAGTTTTCGTAGTAATGTGGGGCATAGCCGTGAGTCTCAACTGGAGACCGACTCTGTGGAAGGAAATCATTATCGAGTATCTTGTCTTTACTCCCGAAGCCGCACATGAGGTGCTACTCGTGTCGGCAATGGGTGAGGCCTTGTCATCGGTATCAAACAGAATCATGTGTTCTGAATGTACCAGGTTTGAGTATAAGTGATGATAGTCTGTCCTATCATGATGTCTCGACCAAGTCAATAGCTTAGTCTGATGGTTGACTCCACCACCGGGACTTGCGAGGATGCATGACACGTTCTAGCCTCGTGATGGAGGGAATGTGTGCGTGATCTCGAGGTATATGTGAATTGTGACGAGCTGCGTGATAGGCAAAACCCTACTTGTGGAGGTACCGGTGACCTGTTGGTACCGATGGACCATCAGGGAAAGACCGAGAGGGGTACTCGTCAAAGTCCAGTGGTTGTAGTCAAGTCGAGGGCGAGACGACTTGGCAGAGGGAGGCCGAGGTTCAGAGGGAGTACCCGACCCTCATATTTTGATGCTCCCTTTTGTACTCTCTTACCTTCTAGTGGTTTATTTTCGAATTCCGAGGATGGAATTCTTTGTAAGGTGGATAGACTGTAATACCTCGTTTGATTATGGATTATTTGAGGATAATTATTTTATTTTGATTAATCATTACTATTATTATTATTGCATAATTGTTTAACATTACTTGTCTAATTGCCTAATATTATAATTAAATAAAAATGTGTATTATATATATATATATATATATATATATATATTTATCCGTTTGTTTATGAATTTTTCGTATTATTTTCATTTATTGGTATTATTATCATTATTTGAATTAATTGTCTATATTGTATTATTGCTCGACATCCTTCCGTTTAGACTTATTATTATTTAATTAGATGTAATCAAATTAATATATTAAGTCGTATTATTCGATTTATTTCGTTGTCAATCGAATCGATCGGGAATCCTTGTTATCGCGTATATTTATTTTTGACCCGATTTATCGAAAGTATTTTCGGTCCATTCGGATAATTAAACTCTGGCCCAGTTGTGTACTTCCAGCTTCTTTTTAAATTGTTCCCAGCCCAATGTTATTTGGTCCATAGGCCCAATTTCTTCTTGTTCTTTCTTGCCTTGGCCCAATGTGGAGAATTAATTTGCATCACGTGCAAATGAACAGATTTTTCCTTCACCTTCTCCCAGCGACCGGTTCTTTCTCCACGTGAAATTTGTTGCGATTCTTTGGAACATGAAATCAGAGGAGAAACCACATCAATTCATCACCATCATCAATCTCTCGCCTCCCCCTCTCGGTTTCCAAAAAAAAAAGAATCGAGAAAACAGAGCATAGAAAGAGAAGGAAACCTGCTAAAGTTCGATCATCATCCCTGAACCATCATCATCATCCCGTGATGCTGCTCCATCGTGCCGGCCGTCAGTCATCACCGCCGAGCAGCGAGCTGTCCATCAGACCCGGCAAGGAACCTGCTAGTGTTTGCGTGATCGTCACCCGTCAACCCCGCTACTGTTCGCCGTCGCGCAAGGAGGGGAGACTGCCAGCAGAGCCACTTCCTGTCGCCGGACCACCATTCTTAGCCGTCGGGTCTCGTCGCGTCCCGTCGGGGTATTGAGCGTAGCCGTTGAGTCCCGTCGTGTTCCGTCGGATGGCCGAACAAAGCCGGCGAGTTCCGACGTATAATTTTCTTTTCATCGCGAGTTCTAGTAGCAGGGGATTTTTCTCCACCGCGTGACTCCTTCCGGCGCGAAACAGGTCCCATTGGTTCGACTGTCGTGCCTGAGTCCTAGTCAGGCCCTTTCGGCGTTGTTCCAGCAAGTTCACGGCGAGCCCTCGTCCCCTCCGTCATCGGACGTTCCCCACGGCCATCATCATCAACCAGGCCCTCATTTTCCGGCTGCTGACCGTCGTCCCTGTCGTGTGTTCAGGTCCCGGTGAGCTTCTTCCATTGCCGTCGCTGTTCGTGCATTCCCGAGCATGTCATCATCGCCGGCAACAAGTTCCAGCCCCGGTCGTGAACCCTCGAACGACGCCCTTGTTCGAGTGCTGCTGTCCGTGATTACTGAGCATTGTCGCAGGTCCCGGGCCCTTGCTGTTCGTGCCGCTGCAGCACCTTTGTTCCGGCAAGACACGTGAATCCGTCGAGCCTCTCGGTCCCGTCGTTCCGTCAACCCCGTTCGTGTCCTACGTCCCGTTCCTTTGAGTTTTTTCCCGAGAACGGTACCTAGTCGGACCCCGTATCGTTTTGATTTCATCATTTGTGATATTGTGTTACATTTCTTGCTAAGTTACTGATCTTGAGAATTACGAGTTAATTACGTGCCATGGATATGTGTTTGTATGAATTTTGATAAGTTTTATATGCGGTTTGGATATTAAAGTGATTGCCGTCACTTTGATTTATTATCGAACTGAGTTTCGAGTTGCATTTTTCGTGGAAATCCTCGAGTTATAGGTACTTGGAGTTGTCCTTGATTTATTGGTTTTTGTTTGAGGTCGTTTCGATACGTATATCATGAGTTATGAATTTTCTAAACCGAGCATGCTGCTGAATTGTAATTAATTCATGGTAAATAGTGTGATTTTCCGAATACCGTGAAATTTTATATGTGATGTCCTGTGATGATTTTGTATGTCGCGTAAAATTTTCAAGTCAAAAATCCATCTGTAGCTATTTTATTTAATTAAATCGGTTTTTGGTCAGAATCTTGTAAAATTCATTAAAAATCGTATAGTTGGAGTTTTGAGCTGAAACTTTGAGGAGTATGTTATTTTGTGTTATTCTGTGTTGTGTCAACATTTTAGATTAAAATTCAAAGTGTGGCTACATGAACTGTTAACGACGCATTTTGACACAATTTTGATTTAATTATTTAAAAATGCTCCCGGATGAATTAAGGGCTGAAACTTGGTGAATCTATGTGTTTTTGTATGCTCTTTGATGTGGTAAAGTTTCTGGTTGATTGGCTGAGCCTAACTCCCGTTGTTAAATTTTGTTCATTTTAGAGTTTAAACGCTCGGTAATCCATTGTTTAGGTTCGGGTAGAATTTTGTTAATGTTGGCATGACTTATGTGAATTACATGAAGTGTATGAGTTGTGTTCAGGTCTAGAAGTAACTCCATAGTACTTAACTCGGTCAAGAATTCCACGAGTCACTTAGTCGATATGATTTCGGCTAGATATATGTGCTTTGTGTGTTGTCTTGTAGTGGATAGTCTGTTGATATAAGACTATTATAATTATTGTAGGTTCATCGAGCTGAACTTTTGCCATTATTCCTTCAACCCTGTATTTGGCTATATCTCGGTATCCAGGTGGGTTATAATCTAAAATTGTCTATGCCATAAGTGTTGTTTAATGTTTAGTTGGTATGACCAATGTATGAATGTGAACCATGTGGCCTATCGGTGTGAGCTATTACGGCCGTCGGTACGGTTGTCCCCGTCGAGTTACGGTACGGTTGCCCTTGCGAGGCAAGTCTCCTTAAGACCTAATGAAAGGCCGTGTCCGTTACAGTGGCACGCACTCCCGTCGTTGGGCTTTATGCATCCCCTTTCCGCGGCTAATGATAGATGTGCACATGAGTGAGTTATTGTTGTGATTGTTAGGAGATGAGACATGATGATGATTGATTTATATTCATGATGCGACCATACCATCTTTACATGTTATTATGTGCATAGTAGTGAGCACTACTTTATCATTTTTGCTCATTCCCACCTGCTCTTCATGGATGCAGGTTAAGCAGTGGCCGGGTGACGGGACAAAGGACGAGTGGTGGTCTATTATTGTTTTATTTTGCTTCTACTTTAATAATATGGTCGTTATGAACCTTTCTATGTTTTGGACATGTAAAAACTGTTTTCGAACTATGTTTTGATGTTTGAAAATATTTTGGAAAACCTTTTATGAACCTTGAATAATCATGGTGTTTGATTTATGAAGTTTCAATTGTTCATATGGGATATTATGTTCAGGTGTGAATCAGGTTAATGAAAACCTTGTGAAAAATCGGGTTTATGAATCCCCGTGAGGCCAGATAAGACTTGAACTAAGTAAATTGTGTTGGTTAATGCCCTTGATTTCGAAAATGAATTCGAAAAATTTGTTATGATTTTTAGAAAGTCCGGAATTTCTTTAAAATCAAAGTGGGGTGTTACACGAGCGAAACTCGCAAGCGTCCAACATGCACGAGAGGCCCAGGGTTGACAAGCCAAAAATAATGCTCTCGACCTTCACGGGGAACGACCCCGAGGCGTGGCTCAATCGGGCGATGCAGTACTTTGAATTGAACGAGACGCCAGCGAGGCACTGTGTCAGGTATGCAGCCTATTACCTAGACGGGGAGGCCAATGTATGGTGGCAATGGTTCACAAGCGTATACGGGACCCGCAATCAACCGATCATGTGGAACGATTTTGAGCGAGAATTACTCACGCGGTTTGGAGTGTCAAGTTACCTCAACTAAGACGAGGCGCTCTCGCGCATTAGACAGACGGGCACTCTACGCGATTACCAAAAGGAGTTCAAGCGCTTGGCGTGCCGCGTTCGAGGGTGGCCCGAGAGTGCCTTGGTCGGTGCCTTTATTGGAGGACTTAGATACGATTTGGTTGCGGAGGTACGATTGGAGCAACCGGACACCATGCAAAAGGCGATGGTAGTCGCTCGGCGGCACGATGAGCACCTGGCCGCGACGCGAAGGGGACGGGCGGATCTCCGCGGCCCGGAACCGCGCCGGGTGCCGATCAGCTCGAGCACATTCAATACAGGGGTCAAACAAACAAGCAACATTCGACTCCCTATTCTGGAGATCAAGCGATTGACGGTCGAAAAGATGGCTTGGAGGGGTGAGAAGGGACTGTGCTTTAACTGCGAGGAAAGGTTCACCCCGGGTCATAAATGTAAGCAAAATTTTCTAATCGAGTTTGTGGATTCGGCTGACGAGGAGCCAGAATTTGCGGAGGAAAGGGAAGCGGAGGAGGTCGAGGTGCTCGATGATGAGGCTGAAATCTCCGTGCACGCAATGGCGGGCACCAAGGGCCCGAGGACGATGCGTTTCCCGGCGTGGGTGAAGGACCGACGAGTGACTGTGCTCGTGGACAATGGGTCGTCGCACAACTTCATTAATGTGATGCTATCTCACAAGCTTAAACTACCCACGTCCATGGTCAAGCCATTCGAGGTGCGGGTGGCTAATGCTGAGCGACTGCGGTGCTCGAAGGTGTACCGAGGAGTGCCAATCAAATTCTAAGGAGTAACGGTAAAGGCGGACCTGTTTGCCTTACCATTGGTAGGGCCGGATGTGGTGCTTGGAGTGCAATGGCTCGAAGGACTCGGTGACGTGACGACCAACTACCGGAAGGGCGTGATGAAGTTCGAGACCGGTGATGGGCTAGTCACCTTGAAGGTGAACGATGTATCGACCAAGGAGGTTGGACTTGAGAATATTGAGAAAGTGTGGCGAAGTGGTGGGCAGTTATTTGCCGTTGTGGTCGAGCGGACAGGGCAAGAAGCGGGAATGATCGAGGAAAGACAGCGCGAGGTGCGCGACTTACTCGAAGAGTTCGACCAAGTCCTCGGCGAGCCTAAGGGGTTGCCGCCGAATCGGGAGTTCGACCACTGGATTCCCTTAGTTGAGGAAGGTCGAGCAGTGCACGTGCATCCGTATCGATACACGCACTTCCAAAAAGCAGAGATCGAGCGGCAAGTGGGCGAGATGCTCGAGTCTGGGCTCATTCAGCACAGCACGAGTCCGTTCTCATCACCGGTGTTGCTCGCAAAGAAAAAGGACGGCACTTGGCGGTTTTGCACGGACTACCGCGCACTCAATGCGGCAACCGTGAAGGACCATTTTCCTATACCGAGTGTCGACGACATGTTGGACGAGCTTGGAGGCGCACACTACTTTTCAAAGCTCGTTTTACGCGTGGGCTACCACCAGATCAGATTGGGCAAGAGCGACGTGCCAAAGACGGTCTTTCGCACACACCAAGGGCACTATGAATACCTCGTAATGCCTTTCGGGTTGTGCAATGCACTGTCGACCTTTCAATTTGCCATGAACTCGATTTTTAAGAAGTACCTACGTAAGTTTGTGTTAGTATTTTTTGATGACATTTTGGTGTACTCGAAAACATGGGCAGATCATCTCGAGCACTTGCGAGTTGTTTTGGAGATTTTCGCGGCTAACTCATTTTATATCAAGCCGTCCAAGTGCTCATTTGCTCAAGAGGTGGTCGAGTACCTTGGGCACTTTATTTCTCATGATGGTGTTAAGGTGGATCCAAGGAAGATCGAGGCGATGGTGGGGTGGCCAAAGCCCGCGAGCTTGACGCAATTACGAGGGTTCCTAGGACTTACGGGCTATTATCGCAAATTCGTGAAGGACTATGGGACTATCGCTAAGCCGCAAACGGAGATGACAAAGAAAGGGGCTTTCAAATGGACCAAGGCGAGCGAGATTCACTCGGACGCGAGCGACATTGGGATCGGAGCGGTCCTAGTGCAAGAAGGGCGGCCCTTGGCCTATCTTAGCAAGGCGCTTGGGTCGGCGCGCTTGGGGCTGTCTGTTGGGATCTATGAGGATCTCGATATGCATAAATCACGGATAAACATTCAAACATAAACCTATGCGCAGCGGATCTAAAGGTTTGATGTAGAAAACTTACGGCTTAAAATTTATGTAGATCTGGCTGGCCCGAACGGATGACCGCAAATCAAATCTTCTCGGAATCGAATAAACTTGACCAATCCAGGAAGCTGGCGTCACGGCGAAGTCAACGGCGTTGACCGGTCGGGAATCGGAGCGTCCACGCGCTCTCACGCGCGTATGTGAGTCTCAGCAGCAGCAATCCTCCGGTGGTGCGTGTAGGCGCGTGCGGCGGCAGCTGACGGTGATCTCGACGGCGATCTCTCCGACTCGTCGTCCTGGTCGTCGTGGTATGGTCACTTGCTGGTTTTGGTCTCCAGTTTAGATGGATGATAGATTTGATTGGAATCCCGTATATACCTTAAGATCTTCTACTGTATTCTTAAACAGCTATCTAGATCTTGTATCAGTGGAGCACAAGAAATAAAACAACTCCTTGGAAGAGAGAGAGAGAGGGGGCAGACGTGTTTGTTAGGTTATGGGATTGTGTGTTCTCTTCCAAGAGCCTAATGTTGTATATATAGAGCTACAGTAGGGACCCTAAGGAGAATAGGATAAGGGCTTCTAATATATTAATACTGTGGAGCAACCCCACAATTAATATATTAATAATATTAAAGTCCACCACAATAATATTATTGCACTCCCCTCACCTATCCCAAATTACAAGTGTAATATCCACTAAAGCAAAGCTTAAGTATATAACACCAACATTGTCCGCGTACGTGAAGGAGATGCTGGCCGTGGTCGAGGCCGTGCGCGTGTGGAGACTATATCTACTCGGGCGACGCTTCCGCATTGTCACGGACCAACAACCGCTCAAGCACTTGCTCGAGCAAAGGATCGTGATGCCCGAGCAGCAGAAGTTTGTGTCCAAGCTAATGGTCGACTTCGAGATAGTGTATCGGCTCAGTCGCCAAAACACTGTGGCCGACGCATTGTCGAGGCGAGAGGATGTTGCGGAGCTCGACGTCGTGACGGGACCAACGTGGGCGGTTTGGGACGAACTCCGGAAAGCGCAAGAGGAAGATACCCATTGTTGAGACACAGTGAAGAAGGTGATCGTGAGCAAGGACATGGATGACGACCACGATGTGCACGATGGCCTGCTCTTTATCATGGACGAGTTGTCGTGCCCGAGACAGGCTCATTGCGTGAGCGTGTTATCAAACACTTCCACGACTCAAAATTTGGCGGACATTCGGGAGTGTTCCGGACTTGGATGAGGATTGCGAGCACGTTTTATTGGTCTGGACTCAGAGGAGATGTGCGCAACTATATCGCGTGATGCAACGAGTGTCAGCGCAGAAAGGCAGACTCGCGGTGACCGGGAGGGTTACTTCAGCCATTACCCGTACCAGAGCGAATTTGGGAAGACATTACCATGGATTTTATCGAAGGGCTGCCGCTCTCGAATGGGTTCAATGGGGTCATGGTGGTCGTCGATTGCCTTACCAAGTATGCGCATTTTATTCCTCTCACGCATCCGTACACGGCTAAGTCAATTGCAAGGTTATTTGTTGAATACGTGATGAAGCTACATGGAGTACCGCGCTCCATCGTGTCCGATCGTGATCGAATTTTTATGAGTAGCTTTTAGACGGAATTTTTCAAGTTGCAAGGGACCGAGCTTTCCATGAGCTCGGCCTATCATCCGCAAACCGACGGGCAAACGGAGGTGAACCGCACGCTCGAGCAATATCTTAGGTGTTACGTGCATCAATTTCCAAAAAGGTGGGAGAGTTACTTGCCTTGGGCCGAGTACTGGTATAACACTACTTACCATAGCTCGACCAAGGCAACACCGTTCGAGCTTGTGTACGGGCGCAAACCTCCGACAATTGTGATCTACTCGATGGGCAGTGCCGTGAACGATGAGGTGGATCAGGAGTTGGTCGAGCGCAACTTGATGTTACGCAAGCTTAAGGAAACACTTGAGGGCTCGATCAATCGAATGAAGGCGTACCACGATGGAAAGAGGCGCGACGAGGAGTTCGAGCCCAGGGACTTGGTGTTCTTAAAACTAAGGCCATTTCGGCAGTGGACGACCGCACAAAGGGCCGCGACCAAACTTGCGGTCCGTTACTATGGGCCTTATAAAATTTTGGCCAAGATCGGGAAGGTTGCCTATCGACTTGAGTTGCCGGGCGATTCTCATATACATCCGGTCATACATGTTTCGCAGCTCAAGCGAAGTCTTGGCGAGGCGCAATTGGCGAAGGATAAGCTACCCGCGGTCGCACCGGATGGACAAGTTATAGTCCGGCCAGGCCACGCGGTCGAGTACCGGCAAAGCAAAAGGGCCGGAAAATACTTTTGGGAAGTACTCGTCGAATGGGAAGATTTGCCGAGTGAAGAGGCAACTTGGGAAAGTTGGGACGAGATGCGCGAAAGATTTCCCGATTTCATCCTTGAGGACAAGGAAGCACTTGAAGGGGACGGGAATGATGAGAACACGGCAAGAAGGCTGAAGAATGCGGCGAGCCGCGCTTATCATGCACAACGGAGGTTAAGCCGCCAGACTGCCGAGGCCCAACTCGTTAGCGGGCATGCGCGCACGAGCGGTGACGCGCGCGAGAATTTCGACCAAGGACGCGATAGCGCGAGTACGGCCGAGGGGATTCACGCGCGAGCGCACCTACCCACGCAAGGAATAGGCGATGCGGATGACATGGGCGCGGGAGTCTGGCACGCGCACAATGGCGGCTAGGGTTGGGCGACGCAAGTGGATTCATTAGATTAGAATCCTTTTCTTTCCTTAATTCCTAGTATGGTAGGATATCTTATGTTTTATTGCTTTCCTAGTTTAAGTAGATTAGCCTTAGTAGAATAGGATTAGATCTTTATTTTTTAGCTTTATAAATAGGCACAAGCATTGTTACTTAGAGATATTATTGATTCTTCTTAATACAAAAAATCTGAACTTTTTTTCAAACACTTTGCAAAGACTTCCTTGAGTTCGATTGCAATTTTACTTGTTTCGAAGGACTGTGGACGCGGATCTTCGAGACCCTATCTCGATTTAAGGCACTCGCGTGGCTAGTTGAAAGGCCGAACGCACGATCTTCATCATTGGCACTCGCGTGGCTTGTCGAAAGGCCGAACACATGATCTTCATCATTGGTGCTTTCGTTGAGAGTGAATGATCGTGTATCTTTTTCATCTTTATCTTCCTCTTTCAATTTTTCCTTTCTTTTGACTTTATATTTTCGTGAGGTTTAGATAAAAAAAAAAAAGTAGTTGTTTTTGGTTTTGTGTGAGTGAGCAAAAAAAAAAATATATCTCTTCTTATTTCTGTGTTGTGTGCGTGAGTAGAGAGAAAAAGAAAAAGAAAAAAAGTGTTTACATATTGCGTGAGTTGGTGTAGAAAAAAAAATAATAAGTATGTTTTCTAAGAAAGAGATCGAATCAAGTTGGCGTTCGTGGGAGAAGAGGATACAATCGAGAAAGGAGAAACAACGGCGATCGCAATGGGATCCGACGGAAATATTGAGGTCCGTGAAGGCTGAATTCGAAAATGTGAAGGTTACCTTGAACGATTACCACGAACGGGTAAAAAAGTCGTTGCTTCAAATACGAACGGAGATCAATGAGGCAAAAAATTTTTTGGACGAGGAGGAGATTTTGATCATGGTCGAAGAAGGCCATGATGACGAGACGCATGTGGAGGACAATGCGGATGAAGAGATGGCGACGCCCCAAGTGATGGTTATTGGCGAGTACTTGAGGACAAGGACTCATTCGGAGGGGGGAGGAATGATGCGGAAGTGGCTTTCGAGGCCCGAGCACGCCGAGAGCCGATGGCCGAGACGATCCGAAAAGGCCAAAAAAAGGGCCAAAACCACGCATGCATGGCCTAAGAGACGGGTACGAGCCCGTATGCGAGGCGCACGAGCACAAAAGAAACAATACGTGTCGACCCGTACATGACTGAGGAGATCGAGATGTCGAGGCACGACCCGGGACAACGGGCGAAAGTTCCGAGTAAAGGTAAGGACTCGGGCTTATCACACGAGGTCGAGTCCGAGAGTTGGCAATGGGTTGCGCGAGGAAGCACACGGGGGCGTATGTGGGCGTGATGCGCGAACACACGAGGCGAGCCATGCGAGCCGAGGAACAAAAGATTCTAGAATTATTAGTTATTTAGTTTAGTTAATTTAATTAATTAATAATTTGGTTAATTAGATTAATGAATAGAATTGTTAGTTCGTTAGTCAGCAGTATAGGTTAGATTATTAGTTTAGTGATTATTATATTTTGTTATTAGTGCTAGGATTATTATTTGAGTTAGCCGTAGGTTTTATTAGTTGGGTTAGTATTTATTTAGTTAGTCGTAAGTTATTTATTTGTGTTAGGATTAGTTAGATATATTAGTTGGTTAGGTATTTTATATTTTGTTTAAGTCTTGGGATGCAAGACATTTAGTTACCTTAGGACTAGATATTATTTCCTAGTTAGAATTATAGCTTTCATAGGATTAGATCTAGTTTTTCTTATAAATACCCATATACTCATTAAATTTTAGACAAGCAATGAATTAATGAAAAATCGACCGTTGGTCACCAATATCTTGTGTTAGAATTCTTTTGAGTTTTAGTACAAAATTCTTGTGTCGAAAAGGGCGTTTCACCGCATAGTTCGTCATAAGCTCGAGTTTGGCAAGGATTCACGTCCGAGCTGTCTCAACTATCGTGAGAAGATAAGGAGCAATCCGAGTCGTCCACACCTATCGCCGAGAAGGAAGCCGTGGTAAAGCAACATTCGAAGCAAATCGAGTTGAGCAGATACATGATCTTCATCATTTGATGAAGACCGTGTGTCGCGACTGTTGACAAGACGCTCCCGCACCTTAAATCGCTTGATAGGTGTTAGGAAGTCGCACACTCGCAGCCTTTCTAACGATTATAATTGCAATAGAAATCAGGAAGAAAACTAGAGCAAAGAGTTTGAACAAAAGTTCGGATTTTTGTATTGATTTCTGAATAATCAAATTAACAAGAAGAAGGGCCTTTATATAGGCATCAACTAGATCTAGCCCTAATATAACTATAACTCTAATAAAGCAATAAAATATTAAGTGTCCTAAATAATCTAGATATCAAGTAAGAAAGAAACTAAATAATTGAAGGATCTTGAACTTGTCTTGCACTCCAAGTAACTACTAGCCGCCTTTGGCAGCCCAGCCCGCGCCCGTGTCGCCTAATCGCCCAAGGACTATCAAAAGCACCAATGACCTCTCAACGAGAGCACCAATTTTACTCGATCAAACATCCTCAAACGCCATCTCGCTAGACCAAGGCAACGCCGTTCGAGCTTGTGTACGGGCGCAAACCTCCGACAATTGTGATCTACTCGATGGGTAGTGCCTTAAACGATGAGGTGGATCGGGAGTTGGTCGAGCGCGATTTGATGTTACGCGAGCTTAAGGAAACACTTGAGGGCTCGATCAATCGAATGAAGACGTACCACGATGAAAAGAGGCGCGATGAGGAGTCGAGCCCGGGGACTTGGTGTTCTTAAAACTAAGACCATTTCGGCAACGGACGACTGCACAAAGGGCCGCGACCAAACTTGGGGTCCGTTACTATGGGCCTTATAAAATTTTGGCCAAGATCGGGAAGGTTGCTTATCGACTTGAGTTGTCGGGCGATTCTCATATACATCCGGTCATACATGTTTTGCAGCTCAAGCGAAGTCTTGGCGAGGCGCAATTGGCGAAGGATAAGCTACCCGCGGTCGCACCGGATGGACAAATTGTAGTCCGGCCAGGCCGCGCGGTCGAGTACCGGCAAATCAAAAGGGCCGGAAAATACTTTTGGGAAGTACTCGTCGAATGGGAAGATTTGCCGAGTGAAGAGACAACTTGGGAAAGTTGGGACGAGATGCGCGAAAGATTTCCCGATTTCATCCTTGAGGACAAGGAAGCACTTGAAGGGGACGGGAATGATGAGAACACGGCAAGAAGGCTGAAGAATGCGGCAAGTCGCGCTTATCATGCACGGCGGAGGTTAAGCCGCCGGACTGTCGAGGCCCAACTCGTTAGCGGAGCGGTAACGCGCGCGAGAATTTCGACCAAGGACACGATAGCGCGAGTACGGCCGAGGGGATTCACGCGCGAGCACACCTACCCACGCAAGTAATAGGCGATGCGGATGACGTGGGCGCTGGAGTCCGGCACGCGCACAACGGCGGCTAGGGCTGGGCGACGCAAGCGGATTCATTAGATTAGAATCCTTTTCTTTCCTTAATTCCTAGTATGGTAGGATATCTTATGTTTTATTGCTTTCCTAGTTTAAGTAGATTAACCTTAGTAGAATAAGATTAGATCTTTATTTTTGAGCTTTATAAATAGGCGCAAGCATTGTTACTTAGAGATATATTGATTCTTCTTAATAAAAAAAATCTGAACTTTTGTTCAAACACATTGCAAAGACTTCCTTGAGTTCAATTGCAATTTTACTTGTTTCAAAGGACTGTGGATGCGGATCTTCGAGACACTATCTCGATTTAAGGCACTCGGGTGGCTTGTCGAAAGGCCGAACACACGATCTTCATCATTGGTGCTTTCATTGAGAGGTGTTTGATCGTGTGTTTTTCTTCCTCCTGATTCTAATTTTATATTTTCTTTGTTTAATCTTTCTTCGTTCAAAAAAAAAAAAATAAAATAAAATAATCAAAACGAGTCCTCGCAGCAAGGAAAGAAAAAAAGAGAAGAAGGAGATGGCCAACAAAGAGATGAAGGACAAAATCGATGGCCTTGATGCACGGGTTTCGGGCATGACCGAGACCATGTCCACCATGGGGGAAGAACTCGGGTCTCACAAGGTGGCCATGAAGGAGATGATGCAATTCATGACCCAAAAATTCGAGGAGATGGGGCGAAACTTTCAAGAACTCCAGCAGCAGCCGCGCGCTCACGAGCGAATTCGCCCAAACGCATGCGAGCGTCTACGGCAACAGGAACAACAGTGGGAGCATGAGGAGGATGAATTCGAGCAGAACTCGCAAGCGTCCAACATGCACGAGAGGCCCAGGGTTGACAAGCCAAAAATAATGCTCTCGACCTTCACGGGGAACGACCCCGAGGCGTGGCTCAATCGGGCGATGCAGTACTTTGAATTGAACGAGACACCGGCGAGGCACTGGGTCAGGTATGTAGCCTATTACCTAGACGGGGAGGCCAACGTGTGGTGGCAATGGCTCACAAGCGTATATGGGATCCGCAATCAACCGATCATATGGAACGATTTTGAGCAAGAATTACTCACGTGGTTTGAAGCGTCAAGTTAACTCAACTATGACGAGGCGCTCTCGCGCATTAGACAGACGGGCACTCTACGCGATTACCAAAAGGAGTTCGAGCGCTTGGCGTGCCGCGTTCGAGGGTGACCCGAGAGTGCCTAGGTCGGCGCCTTTATTGGAGGACTTAGATACGATTTGGCTGCGGAGGTACGATTGGAGCAACCAGACACCATGCAAAAGGCAATGGAAGTCGCTCGGCGGCGCGATGAGAACCTGGCCGCGACGCGAAGGGGACGAGCGGATCTCCGCGGCCCGGAACCGCGCCGGGTGCCGATCAGCTCGAGCACATTCAATACAGGGGTTAAACCAACAAGCAACATTCGACCCCCTGTTCCGGAGATCAAGCGATTGACGGTCGAAGAGATGGCTCGGAGGCATGAGAAGGGACTGTGCTTTAAGTGCGAGGAAAGGTTCACCCCGGGTCATATATGTAAGCAAAATTTTCTGATCGAGTTTGTGGATTCGGGTGACGAGAAGCCAGAATTTGCAGAGGAAAGGGAAGCGGAGGAGGTCGAGGTGCTCGATGATGAGGCCGAAATCTCCGTGCACGCAATGGCGGGCACCAAGGGCCCGAGGATGATGCGTTTGCCGGCGTGGGTGAAGGACCGGCGAGTGACTGTGCTCGTGGACAATGGGTCGTCGCACAACTTCATTAATGCGACGCTATCTCACAAGCTTAAACTACCCACGTCTATGGTCGAGCCATTCGAGGTGCGGGTGGCTAATGGTGAGCGACTGCGGTGCTCGAAGGTGTACCGAAGAGTGCCAATCAAATTCCAAGGAGTAACGGTAAAGGCGGACCTGTTTGCCTTACCATTGGTAGGGCCAGATGTGGTGCTTGGAGTGCAATGGCTCGAAGGACCGGATGTGGTGCTTGGAGTGCAATCAGTCTGAGCATAGTATTTAGTAATTGTTTATATTATGTTTCATTTTGATCAGGCTACTATTATCAAATCTACCTTTTCATATCGACGGATCAGGTGGGGACTCAGACTGGGTATTACATTGATTATAATTACTCTACCATGTTTGAGGTATGTATTATCATCTCATGTATCCGCTTGGAATGGTCGCTGGTCCATTCTAGGTTCTAGTGGCCCTAGTCTGCCCACTAGAGTGTGCACATGGTGTCTGACATTTTATGCTGGCAGATGAGGTAACGGTCATGTGATGATTATCAGGTTACGATTATTCAGTACCGGTTTCATGTTCAGGTTATGTATATGCCAGGATCATGATATTGCATATTTTCACTGTTTACTTTAGTATGAGTTCCTACGGAGCACAGTGGATTTAGTGCTCACGCCCCATGTTTATCTATGTTTTTCAGGTCACGGAGTCGGGTCGGAGGTGTGAGCTGACGGGCGGTTCAGGCTTTTGTCTACATGTTTGAATTTGGCATAGCAGTGCTGTTTGTAACACCCCACTTTGATTTTTACAAAAATTCCGGACTTTCCAAAAATCAGTATAAAAGTTTCGAGATCATTTTCGAAATTCGATGGGTGTTAAACAACATTTTTCGTAACCCAAGTCTTATATGGGCCCACGGGGATTCATTACCCGGTTTTCACAAATGGTTTTCATCAACCAAAACATAACACAAGACAAGATTCTCAAACGGAAATATTTAAACCAAACCATCATACCCCACATCAGGGTTCCACAAGTTTTCCAAAACCAAACAAGTCTTAAGTTTTTGAAAAAGTTTAAGCATGTCTCCACATAAAGGTCCATAAAAGCCTTATTATTCTACGGAAGCAATAAAATGCATAAATAAATGACCGACCCACTCGCCTCTTCTCGTCATCCAGCTTCTGCTTAACCTGCATCGGTGAAGAGCAGGTGGGGATGAGCACAAGATGAAAAGCGTGCTCACCACTATGCACATATATCACAACATAAATAATGAAGATAAGGTATGGTTGCAGTATAAACATAAAACAATTATTCTGTCACATCTTCTAATTACATCACAACATAATAACCACGTGTACACATCTTTCATTAGCCAAGGAAAGGGGATTCATTACCCTAACTCATGGGGGTACGTGCCATACGACAAGGCACGACCTTTCATTAGGTCTTATGGAGACTTACCTCGCAAGGTAGCCGTATTACATCGACGGGGACAACCATACCGACGGCCGAATCGGCTCACGCCGATAGGCTACATGGTTTACGTACATACTAAAATCATACCACGTCAACATTATAGTAAACACGTATGGCATAAAAAATTTTAGATTAAAACCCACCTGGAATCGGTTGATAAAGCAAATTAACCAGAAGTCGTAGGTGGTTGATACACTGCTTGTCAGACACCTACATAAGTCAAGACAGTCCCATAAGCAACTATCTCGACTCTTACACAGATAACGAGAATTATACGTAGTCGAATTACATCGACTAAGAAACTCGTGGAAGTTGTGGAGTTGGAACATTAGGACGACTCCTAGACTCGACCAACCAATTAAATTATCTTATAAAAGCATAAAACGAAAGTTTGACATAAAAAAGGGGTCAACAGGTCAAGCATTTACCAACAAGCAAAAAAACGATTAAAAAGGACTTTTTCAAAATAAATTGAACAAGACAGACCATAAGGGGTTATGATTGGACTTTACAATTCAAATTTTTACAGCATATATATGGCTGAAAATCACACATTTTCACCAAAGGAAAACCCCATAAATATCCTCCTAACCATTTTAAATAGTTCAAGCAAAAACAGACAAGAAATCAAATTAAAATAATTAAAATAGCTACAGTTCTAATTTGACTTTGAAATTTTTACAGCAACATGATAACATGAAGAACAGCAACATATCCAAAAATTAGCCATTTTGGACGAGAACCCGATTTTATATAAATTTACTTTGAAACAGTCCAAAAATGATTTTCGAGTTTTGACGAGGCTACAGGATATAATAAATTCTGAAATTTTTATCACAATCTATACAACAACAACTTGACCATATATCCAAAAATCAGAATTTTTGGAGTAATATACGATTTATAATGATTTTAGTAAAAATAGGCTGCAACACGATTTTCAAAAATTCATAACTCACTTAATACACATCGAACAACGAAAGGCCAAGGCCAGTGCGTCAAGGACATTCCAAAGTCAAATAATCCACAACACATCCACGGAAAATACAACATAACCTCAGTCCGACAATTTTTCAAAGTGACGACAATCACTTTGATACCCAATAGCAATAATATATCCAAATTTCACACAAATGCATACTGAACACACATAATTAATTCGAAAAGCACACGATCAGCAATAACAATATATATTTGAGCACTTAAACACATAATCAAACAATAAACGAGCAGAGTTCGAGCGCAAGTACCGTTCTCGGGAAATAATCGAAAACAAACGGCACGAAAGGGATGAACGGTACAATCGGTAGGCTCGACTGCTTCGCTTCGTCTCATGCGGAGGAGGAGCAGCAGCTGTCGGGCTCGAACAAGGCTGCTGATTCACGGCGAGGACTCGCAGAGGAGCAGGAACTCACCAGGGTTTCGCGGCTGTCGTCGACGGGGCTCGCGAGACAGCAGTGGCGGGAATGACTACGTAAACGAGGGTCGTCGAAGCTCTGTCGCGGTCCGACCACGATGGACAGCGGCAGGGGGTCTTGTGTCGCGGCGGTGATCGAAGCTCTCCAGTGATCACGAGGGAACAAAGGATGCTGCGTTTGGTTGCTGTACGGAGGGGTTGCGACTGGTTAACGGGGCTCGCCGGCTACGTTTTACACTCCGACGGAACTCAATGGGTCTCGACGGCCACGCTCAGCACTCCGACGGGACTCGACGGGACCCGACAGAGGGTGATGATGATGCTACAGACTGAAGGACGGCGGCTTGGGGTGCTGCGCGGCGTGGAGGTTTCCGGAGGTTGCTGTGCGAGATCGCGGAAAGCTTCAGGGCCTGGTTGCGAATGGAGGTGATGATGAAGGCTTGATGGTGGTGGTGCTGCGGTTATGGCGTTGGTTTGAGCGAGATGAATGAGGAAGACGAGAATAGAACGAGAGATAGCATAATACTAGGGTCTGCGTGAACTTTGCTGAGGAAAAAAAAAAATAATGTTGGCTGCGGGACTTGGGATTTCTCAACGTCTGAGCGGGTTTAAGAGTTGTTGAGGGTTAAAAAATATATATATATACATGTTATTAGGTTAGATAATTGTTGGCCCTCAAGATTAATCACACGCACACACATGCACATAATAGTGAAACCAGGTCGGCTAAGGGTGCGGGGCGCGGGTTTGAGGCTCTTGGGCTCGGTTTAATCGCACTATTAAAATAAAAATTAGATAAATACATATATATTTGTAATACACAATTTATTTATTAATAATATAACATTTAGAAAATTAACATTAATAATAGTAATATTACTAATAACAACAAACATTAGCAAATTGGCATTTTATAATAATAATAATAATAATAATAATAATAATAATAATAATAATAATAATAATAATAATAATAAATAATAATAATAATAATGGCAATTAATAATAACAATAATCAATATTTATTCTCCAATAATCCAAAATAAAACGGGGTATTACAGTCTATCCACCTTACAAAGAATTCCGTCCTCGGAATTCGAAAATAAAACTAGAAAGAAACAAAATACAAAGTCCCAGAACATAAAGTTCGGATACTTCCGTTGGATATCAGCCTCTCCCTCCCGAGTCGCCTCATCCTCGCCATGCCAGCTCCATAGCACCTTTGACGAGTCTAGCTGCCCGGTTTCTCAGCTGATGAACCCTCCGGTCCAAAACGGCTACCGGTACCTCAACCTAGGTAAGGTCTCAGACCCGCAACACGCCAAGGTACACACCACATGCTCAGGGTCACGCACGCTCTCACGAAACATCACACGTGGGATACGTCGTGAACCCCGTCAAAACTAGTGATAAAGCCAACCGGTATGCTAGGTCACCGACTCGTTCGAGTATCACACATGGCCTTACGAATCACGGCTGAAGTTTTCTCCTCTCCCTGAAATGGATCACACCTTACCTCGGTGCATCCTACAGAAACACAGGATCACCCAACTAGATCCAGTACAACGGAGTTCTCAACGTACGCCCGTACAACTCCTCACAACGCACGTATTAACACAAGACTCTTAACGGTCTTCGTGTGTGTTTACAATATGCTGCAATTCTCCCAATCTGGAGTCATTAGATGTCATTAAGCTTCAGTATCGTGCCCAGGTCACGCTGAAAACTCGTCCACTATCACAGCCCGTGCTCCTCCGTCGAAACGGTCGACACGGTACCCCATAACAACCAATTATCCCCAAACCCACACTCTTCGTAGCCTCAAACCTACGAAGTATACCTAGTCTCCAATCGAGACTCATGACGCCGGACAACAACAATGCGGAGTCACAATTTGCCAACTTGAGAACATCTCACCTATGGCATAGGAACTAATCAACAAGTCTCACTTGTCGAAATTTATTGATCTAGGGAAACCACACCACGGTTAAGTTAAACTTGGAGCTCTCGGTTCAAGGTTTAGTAGAAAGCTTCAAAATCAAGGGTCAACAGTACACATTGTCCTGGTGAGTTCGTGCGCTCGGTGATGCTGGCTGCAGCTCACGTGCGAGTCAACGATTGGCCCCGGCCGGTAGCCTCACGTCTCTCAGCACGGGCTTGCATGCTCGAACACCACGTCGCGTGGCTACACCCAGTCAGGGTCGGTGTTCGGGTCAAGGTGCGGTAAAAAAGTTCTCAATTCCATGGCTCAAAGATCTCCAAGGTTTTCGAATAGATAAAATTTCCACAAGACAAAGCTTGGGGTTCAACAAAACAAATTTCCTCCAGGATTTAGGCATTAAGCAAATCTCAAAGAGTTCCAAGGGCTACAAACCAACACAAGGCAAATAAAAAAAACCGAGTTCCAAGTTCACCATGTAACACCCCGCTATTTTTAATACATCAGAGTACGCGATTTTTCGCAAATTTTCTGAATAAATAAATAAATAAACTAACTTCTTAATTTGCGAAACTGATTCGGGGGCTACCGTGAAAAACATAACTTC
>CACSLK010007779.1:13570338-13589336 GCA_902706635.1 Striga hermonthica | reverse complement strand
AACATGAAAATTCACATAAAAGCTTGAGCTACGGCCGCGGCGGGCGCGCCGAGCGCCGCCGACGGCGCCTTGCCGTTTAACGACCGAACATCACATAACTCTCGGCCATAACATATACTGAACTTGAACATTACATGCTGAACATGAAAACTCATAATGGTCGGAAAGCTTGAACATAACATGCAATAGTACTCGGGTGGCCCGTGGTGCGCACTAGGTGTCCGACCACACCCCTCTCGGCCAAACTCCCGATAACATGGCTAATCATCCGAACACTTAAGCAAATTTAAACATGATATAGCATATAAAAGCTAAGCATGCAATAATGGTCGGAGGAAAAATAACTTGGAACGTGACATGATGGTACGGCCATGGCTACGGCTACGCACGACTATAAACGCGCATGCATGACAATTTAACATAAATTAACCTAAGGAACATGCTATTCTCGGCCAAAAGACGACGGAACTTACCTCTTTATAAACTCAAGAGGCTAATCTACCCGTGCTCTCGGTCGTCCCTCCGCGTGCGTGCGTTGCGTGTGTAGTGTGCGATGCGCGCTTGCTCTCAGCCTTCCGTGCGGTGGCTCGCGGCGTGCGGCGCTCTCGGTAAAAGCTCTCGAACACACTCCACAAAATCCTCACTAACTCTCTCTAACTCACTCTCGGCAATGTACACTTAGGTGGAAAAGAGGATGGAAAAATGAAGAGTCTCTCCACCTTAGCTCTCTTATGCACGCCGAAAGAAAGAGGAGCAATATCATGGTCAAAGATCATGAACACTTGGCAACCATGCACACCCCCTCTTGGCCTTACTTAGCACACGTGAAAAGCCAACAAAAAGAGGACAAAAAGCTTGGGCAACCTCCCACAAATCCGTTCGGCATGGAGGAGAAAACAAGGAGGAAAAGAATCGGACCACATGCACTAAAGGCCAAAATGCCAAGCACTAACTCCCATGCTTCCCAACAAAAACGCACGGTATTTGAAGGTGACAAAATGTAGAGAATCTTGGACCAAAGAGGCTAGCAAAGAGACAATGGGGCGCACGGTCTTCATGGAAATTGTTGGGTACGGATTCTCTTGCACAATGTGCACGGCATTTGCACATGACTTGAATAAAAATTTCCACACTTAGCATAGTGCATTGCACGGCCATGGGTAATTGAAGAAGGAGAAAATGAACCAAGGCACAACACACTCTTGCACGGCGCTAGCATGACTAGGCAATCCTCCATGCACGACACTTGAAGAAAAACCGAACATAATAGAACTAATCTAATGATTAATTTAAATTAATCACATAATTATGTTTAATTATCCAATTAAACATAATGCTAAATTACCAAAATTATTTCTAACGTAAACGGTACGTCGAAAATAGTTCCGGTAATTTCGACTGAAATAACTGAAAAGGATTAATTCCGAAAAATAACATCGGAACTAAAATATTATTATACTGATAAAAAGTCGGGATATTACACACCACCCCTTTTCTCAATTCAGAACAATTAATCACATGGATATAAACGATATGAATATGGATAGAATTCTCAAGAGATCGAACATCGGAATTCCCAGCTAGGATTAATCCTAACTCAGCGGTTATTGCCGAACAAATTAAATGATTAACTCGTTTAACTCTTCCGACTAATAATGTCGGCCGTCATGACAGCTTTTACTCAGGTAGCTAATCGTACCGGCAGTCCTAAACGAGTTTAACCTCATACACAGCCTATAGCTTTCACACTTCGAGGTCTAGCGTAAAGCTTCTCCCGCAAGTGTTTCCAGCTAACATTATAACACTAATCATATTAAGTCACATATGGCACATATATATGAAAATTGACGAAAAGTAAATTTTGAAATTCACAACTCAATTTGGAAACCTAAACATGAACTTGCACCAATTTCCAGCATGCGTGATGAATTTAAAATGCATGTAACTTTCAGTCTAGATATCGTATCATGATGAAACCACTTGAAAAATATCTCTAACTTAGGCCTCTATCACTTTCATGAAGAACACCCAGGCATATAAAATCATTGAATGCACATAATACAGCAACCATACAAAACATAGGTGCAGTGGATAAATGAAGACATACAGCTTGATAGGTTCTTAGTATATGCACAATAATCGAAGCTACAAATATTATATTACTGAAATTCAAAATCTCCAAGATAGTTAACTCAATTATCTACAACTTTCATGTTGATCACTTAAGCCAAAAATAACTTTAAAACCGAGTTTTAGCATAAAACATTTAGGTCAAGAAATCTGCCAACGAAACTAGTTATAAATTTGCAGCAGTTCACTAATACAGTGACATCTCATGTTATAACACTCTAAATCAAACAAACTCAAAACTTACAGAAACTATACTGGAAAGGCTATAAGTTTCAAGAAGAGCATTTTTAATAATAATCACGTTAAATGCCCCATTTCAGATCATGTATTTCAATCATATACACTGCCATTGTTTCAAAATTTCTGAACATAGATCCAACTTTGAAAAATCATATAAAATCAACCAAAACTCCAAATTGCAATATTTTAACTTCCAATGAAAGCTTATAACATGTACTACAAGTTTTATGATGATTACATTTTTATATTTCCACAATAGGATCAAAAAAAACGGCCCAACATCTTAACCACCAAATCTGCCCGAATTTAATAAAACTGCATACATGTTCAACTTCAAAAATTCATGATAAATTCCAATAAACTCCAAATTTCAAATTCCACCTCTCACTGAACCCTAACTCAAAATATACAATTTTCATGATGAACTCCTGTCCAAAAAACAACTTCTTGGATACGAAAAACTTAGCACAACTAGCGGCTAAAACATGGAGTTTTTAATTAAATACCAATCCAAACCATACACTCATGAACCGAGCATTAACAAGTCATATATAATCACAACATATATCTCAAATAAACATATAACACATAGGAGGTTAGTCCTAACATGATTTTAATACAATTTCACATAAACTCACACGATCACAACAATACATGATTTAAAGAATCCTGGTCGTGCAATAATCGTCAAGTTATATCATATAAGCATGCTTTTCATAACATCAATTTTAACATCTCGAGTCATATAGAGCACTAACATCATGCTTAATTACAAATTCATACCTTTTTCATCTGTGTGCATCGCAACCCACAGGATATTCACGCGATGTCGGAGCAATCCACTTGTCCTATGGACGACGTCGTCGTTTTTCATTCATGCATTAGTCTTCAGGACTTACGCTCGATCTAACGTACGAGAATTATGAACCATCGTCCCTCTCGAGGCTTAGCCACTCTCAAGAGTTACGACGGTGATGTGCATTAGATTCTCCTAAACTATGGGGGTCGATTAGTACCCATTCGCGGCATCTAAATGACACTCCCGGTCCTCGACGACTGAGGTTCTAATTCCCCGAGTGATCTCATAAACTAGAGATTCACTCGGTACTTAACCTTTCTCTTTCGAGACGGGTCACAAATGGTCCTACTCTAAGGACACTGAACGAATCTTACAGCGAGAAAATGTTATAATTAACACTTATCTCAATTGTATATACTGAAACTTACAACTAGGAACCTCTAGAGTCCGAACTTAACCCTATATCACTATAGTTCAATGTCAAACACTAGAGTTCACATAACCTGAGGTGGATAGATTTTCTAAGCCCCAAAACAACATATATATCACTTCATGAGTAGTCTCATTGCTACTCATGCAAAACCTCATATGTAGTTTCATTGCTACTCATGTAAAACATCACAAGTAGTTTCATTGCTACTCGTGCAAAATCACAATTTACATTATAAGTATTTTCATTGATACTTATATAAAACATACCTTAAGCAGTGCGGCGTGACGAAGACGAGTGGTCAACACAAGGTCTAAATCACATAAACAAGTTATTCACATATGGACCAGTCTACAGAAACGCAGACTGACTCCGATACCAAACTGTAACACCCCACTTTGATTTTTCCATAAATTTCGGACATTCCAAAAATCAGTATAAAATTTTCGAGATCATTTTCGAAATTCTATGGGTGTTAAACAACATTTTTCGTAACCCAAGTCTTATCTGGGCCCATGGGGATTTATTACCCGGTTTTCACAAATGGTTTTCATCAACCAAAACATAACACGAGACAACATTCTCAAACAGAAATATTTAAACCAAACCATCATACCCCAAATCAGGGTTCCACAAGTTTTCCAAAAACAAGCAAGTCTTAAGTTTTTGAAAAAGGTTTAAGCATGTCTCCACATAAAGGTCCATAAAAGCCTTATTATTCTACGGAAGCAATAAAATGCAGAAATAAATGACCGACCCACTCGCCTCTTCTCGTCACCCAGCTCCTGCTTAACCTGAATCGGTGAAGAGCAGGTGGGGATGAGCACAAGATGAAAAACGTGCTCACCACTATGCACATATATCACAACATAAATAATAAAGATAAGGTATGGTTGCAGTATGAACATAAAACAATTATTCTGTCACGTCTCCTAATCACATCACAACATAATACCCACGTGTACACATCTTTCATTAGCCAAGGAAAGGGGATTCATTACCCTAACTCATGGGGGTACGTGCCATACGACAAGGCACGGCCTTTCATTAGGTCTTACGGAGACTTCCCTCGCCAGGTAACCATATTACATCGACGGGGACAACCGTACCAACGGCCGAATTGGCTCACGCCGATAGGCTACATGGTTTACGTACATACTAAAATCATACCAAGTCAACATTTTAGTAAACACGTATGACATAGCAAATTTTAGATTAAAACCCACCTGGAATCGGTTGATAAAGCAAATTAACCAGAAGTCGTAGGTGGTTGAGACACTGCTCGTCAGACACCTACATAAGTCAAGACAGTTCCATAAGCAACTATCTCGACTCTTACACAGATAACGAGAATACACTTAGTCGAATTACATCGACTAAGAAACTCGTGGAAGTTGTGGAGTTGGAACATTAGGATGACTCCTAGACTCGACCAACCAATTAAATAATCTTATAAAAGCAGGAAACGGAAATTTGACATAAAAATGGGGTCAACAAGTCAAGCATTTACCAACAAGCAAAAAAACGATTAAAAAGGACTAGTTCAAAATAAATTGAATGAGACCATAAGGGGTTATGATTGGACTTTACAATTCAAATTTTTACAGCATATAAATGGCTGAAAATTACACATTTTCACCAAAGGAAAACCCCATAAACATCCTCTAACCATTTTAAATAGTTCAAGCAAAAACTGACCAGAAATCAAATTAAATTAATTAAAATAGCTACAGTTCCAATTTGACTTTGAAATTTTTACAACAGCAAGATAACATGAAGAACAACAACATATCCAAAAATTAGCCGTTTTGGACGAGAACCGGAATTTATATAAATTTACTTCGAAACAGTCCAAAAACGATTTTCGAGTTTTGATGAGGCTACAGGATATAATAAATTCTAAAAGTTTTATCACAAGCAATACAACAGCAACTTGACCATATATCCAAAAATCTGAATTTTTGGAGCATTATACTATTTATAATAATTTTAATAAAAACGGGCTGCAGCACAATTTTCAAAAATCAATAACTCACATAATACACATCGAAACGACGAAAGGCCAAGGCCAGTGCGTCAAGGACATTCCCTAGTCCAATAATCCACAACACATCCACGGAAAATACAACATAACCTCAGTCCGACAATTTTTCAAAGTGACGGCAATCACTTTGATACCCAATAGCAATAATATATCCAAATTTCACACGAATGCATACTGAACACACATAATTAATTCGAAAAGCACACGATCAGCAATAACAATATATATTCGAGCACTTAAATACATAATCAAATGATAAACGAGCGGAGTTCGAGCGCAAGTACCGTTCTCGGGAAATAATCGAAAACAAACGGCACGAAAGGGATGAACGGTACAATCCATAGGCTCGACTGCTTCGCTTCGTCTCACGCGGAGGAGGAGAAGCAGCTGTCGGGCTCGAACAAGGCTGCAGATTCATGGCGAGGACTCGCAGAGGAGCAGGGACTCACCTGGGTTTCGCGGCTGTCATCGACGGGGCTCGCAAGACAGCAGCGGCGAAAATGACTACGTGAACGAGGGTCGTCGAAGATCTGTTGCGGTCCGACCACGATGGACAGCGGCAAGGGGTCTTGTGTCGCGGCGGTGATCGAAGCTCTCCAGTGATCGCGAGGGAATAAAGGATGCTGCGTTTGGTTGCTGTACGGAGGGGTTGCGACTGGTTAACGGTGCTCGCCGGCTACGTTTTACACTCCGACGGAACTCAAAGGGACTCGACGGCCACTCTCAGCACTCCGACGGACGGGACCCGACAGAGGGTGATGATGATGCTACAGACTGAAGGACGGCGGCTTGGGGTGCTGCGCGGCGTGGAGGTTTCCGGAGGTTGCTGTGCGAGATCGCGGAAAGCTTCAGGGCCTGGTTGCGAATGGAGGTGATGATGAAGGCTTGATGGTGGTGGTGCTGCGGTTATGGCGTTGGTTTAAGCGAGATGAATGAGGAAGACAGGAATAAAACGAGAGATAGCATAATACTAGGGTCTGGTGAACTGCTGAGGAAAAAAAAATAATGTTGGCTGCGGGACTTGGGATTTCTCAAAGTCTGAGCGGGTTTAAGAGTTGCTGAGAGTTAAAACATATATACATATATACATGTTATTAGGTTAGATATTTGTTGGCCCTCAAGATTAATCACACGCACACACACGCACATAATAGTGAAACCAGGTCGGCTAAGGGTGCGGGGCGTGGGTTTGAGGCTCTTGGGCTCGGTTTAATCGCACTATTAAAATAAAAATTAGATAAATACATATATCTTTGTAATACACATTTTATTTATTAATAATATAACATTTAGAAAATTAACATTAATAATAGTAATATTACTAATAACAACAAACAATAGAAAATTGGCATTTTATAATAATAATAATAATAATAATAATAATAATAATAATAATAATAATAATAATAATAATAATAATAAATAAAGGCAATTAATAATAACAATAATCAATATTTATTCTCCAATAATCCAAAATAAAACGGGGTATTACACTGTTACTATCTCCCGTAGTGGAGTTTAAACATGATTTTGCTACGCTATGTTTTCCGCTGATTTCACTGTTTGTCAAACTTAACCTTTTGATCAGATGACTAGTCGGATTGTTTATATCATGTAAGTCTGTTTTTCTTAAAAACCAAAAATTAACGGATATCAAGGTAAGGTTATGGTTACTGTAGCACTCCGAATCACGATTTCGCAAATTAATGTTTTGCGAAAAATTATCTCTGATATTTATGACATAGCGGGGTGTTACATCTTGACAACATGAACGTAAAATAACATAAAGAAGGTGAATACGAGTGTACCCTTCAAAATGCTCGGCGAAAATGCTAAGACATGCGAGTGGCAACTCGGTATGGGCGTGAGTTTCCTTCAACAATGGCTAGTTTCTTCATCCTTCTCTCGGCTAATAACTCTATCTTTAATTCTCGATTTTTCTTTCCTTTTTACTCTCGATTTTCTCTCTTAACTTAAGACTAAATACTCAATTTTTTAGCTTGGATATGCCCACGGCTTTATAATATATATAAGGTAAAATGATGGAGATAAAAATTGATGGTAAGTGGAGGTGAAGGATGACTTACCCTCTAGTGACGCCACTCGTTGTGAGCTAAGGTTTCGGTGACAATTGCTTGCTTAGTCACGGGCTGAGGTGGCGCACGGCCTTGCTTAGTCACCCCATGGAAGCTCAAGTTGTGCCATGTGTTACAAGCTAGTAGGTGACAAGGACTTGCAACTTGCAATATAATAACTTAAGATGAAATTCTTCACGGCAAAGCTTGGAACATAAGGCTTGGATTAATTAGTATGATCATGACACTTAATTAGGCATGAACATGATTTGGACGGTGGCTTAACATGGTGTGCGCACGCTACGCACGGCGACATGCATTGCGCACGACAATGCTATACCGCGCTCGCGCACACAAGTACGGTAACGCACGGCATGAGTGCTTACGACTATACTTAGAAAAATTCAATACTTGACATGAACTTAATCTCGAAATTGAATTCGAGCATTCCGAATTTCGAATGCTTAATCCCGACTAATAATGTCTGTTTATAAAATAAACGGTTTGGAAATTAATTATCGAAATAAACTTGGTTAATAAATAACCGAATAGACTTTTTGACTTAAAGTCGAACTTAATGACTGGAAGCTGAATTGGACACTATTAACAAAAGGAAAATACATCGCCTTTATTAATAATAAACTGGGTTATTACAACAATGTTCTCGGTCCTTGGGTACCAGCCATTGTGTGCATTGAGATCTCGGCCTCCTTCTCGTGCACTTCGACCTCAACCTCGTCATCCACATTCTCTTCACTTACAGGCTCTTCCTCATCGACAACTTCTATCACAAAAGCTTGCTTGCATCGATGACCAGGCGTAAATTTTTCGTCACACTTGAAACAGAGTCCCTTCTCACGTCGGCGTCTCATCTCTTCAAACGTTAATCTCTTAACCTCCCGGTCTGGTGGTCAAAATTTATTGGGCGGTCAGGCATACGGAATGAAGTCGCTCGGGCCCGGTTGCTCGCGTCGCGGCTAGGGGTAGCGTACGTCTGCCCGTCCTCTTCGAGTGGCTGCTAGATGATATTCTCAGCGTCGAGCCACTTCCATTGCTGCATGCATTGATTCAGGTCGCTCCAAGCGCACCTCAGCGGCAAGCTTGAACTTCATCCCACCAATAAATGCCCCAACCAATGCGGTCTCAGGCCAGCCTCGTACGAGACATGCCAATCGCTCGAACTCCTTTAGATAGTCGCGCAAGCTGCCTGTCTGTCGAACGTGTGATAGCCCCTCATCGTAGTTGTGATAGCTGGATGACCCGAAGCGCATGAGTAGCTCGCACTCGATGACTCGTTGCTGGTTGCGGTAGACGCTCGTGAGCCACTGCCACCATACGTTGGCCTCCCCATCAAGGTAGCAGGCCGCATACCGTACTCGCTCGTTTCCCTCGGTCTCGTTGAGCTCAAAGTATTGCATAGCCCTGTTGAGCCATGTGTCAGGGTCGGTGTCGGTGAAGGTGGACAGTGTGAGCCTCGGTTCATCGGGCTTCGGGCGGTCGTGATTGTTGGAAGCCTGTGACCGCTGCTCAAAGTCCTCCTCCTGCTCGTGCTTGGCGCGTCGTTGTTCCTCGTTGATGAAGGATCGTGTGTTCCGCTCAACTCGTTTGCCTCGAACAAAGATTTGCCACGGCTCGCTCTTGACGATAGATGTGGACAACTCGATTATTAGCCTTATCTTCTCACAACTTTGAGATCACTCGAGTTTTAGCCTTGCTCACTCGATTTGTATGACAAAACTCTCACGAATTTTAGACACACGGTTTCCTCTTACGAACTATTTTCCATTAACTCCAAGACATATCAATAATGAAGAGTACATGAGGTATTTATAGGTGCAAAATAAATCTAAACCTAAATTAACTAGAACTTCTAAACCATGCAAGAATATAAATCCTAAGGGAAGTAAATCTCCTAACATCTTCTACTAATAATATCCTAATAATACTATAATTATTAAACCAACTAGGAAACTAAATATCTTGCTCTCCATGTTGCTTGCTTCCCACTCCATTCGGCCGCCTCCCATGTGCACCGCCCGTCGCATGCCTAGTCCTCGGCGGACTCGGCCTCCCGCTCGCCCGCCTCAGACGCGCTGCCCGCCGCTTCCGCTATGCCTAGTCTTGCGCGGCTTGGGTCGCCCGCGCCTGCACTCGCGCGCCACTGCACGTGCCCCGTCCTTGCCGACCTCCTCGCGCGCGTGCTGTTGTGCACCCGCCATTCATAGGCCTGCAAGGCCTAGGCTTCCGCCCGCGTCCCAATCTTCTACCACGCACCCCAGTGCACCTAGCGCTGCCCCGCGTTCGCTCCACGCCCACGGCGCGTCGTCGCTTGTCACCCTATTGCACGCATCATGGCCCGATGAACGCCACTTGCTTATTCGTCCTTCCGCCATGCCCGTGCATTCGCATCCGTCTGCTGGCCCACAGCAATCGCCCGAGCGCATCTTCCACCCATCTTCCACCCCTCGCGCGCCCATTCTCCTAGCCTCCATGCACCATGCGCGCCTCTTCCTTGCGCAAGCCTTGCACCAATCTCCTAACTTTCCCAGCACGAAGCACTCAGCATCAGCCCAATCTTCCTCCTCGTGTGCAACTGTCGTGCGTCTCATCTTGGCAAGCTTAGCTTTGCGTCTCTTGTTGTGCGATCGCGTCCTCTTGCCAAAGCCTCTTGGCCAGTCACGCCTAACAGTTGGCCAATATTTCTCCACTTGTGGCTCCTCCCGTCCACTCTCGAGCCATCCTTTGAGGTCCTCCCAAGATTCGTCCTCGGACTCACCGGGGTTAATAAGCACTTTCGTATCATTCCCCTCCTCTTCAAGTACTTCCTTGTCCTCAAGGATAATAAAATTCAACTCCTCGATATCATCCTCCTCCTAAATTGGCGAGTCGCCTTGATCATCGGTTCGCAACTTGATGCGCTTCCCTAGTCGCCCAAACTCCATTTTACCTCTCTTATAGGCGGTCGTGATGGGCCCAAGTGTTTCGAGCCACTGCACTCCCAACACCACATCAGTAGCCTTAAGCGGTAAGGCGTAGAGGTCAATCTCCAATTCTTGATCTTGTGTCATAATTGGAACCTTCTTGAACAACTGATTTCCTCGTAGTTCCTGTCCATTGGCCACTTTGACACCAAACATCTTGACTTTCGTGGGCACCAACTTCAACTTCCTGGCTAACTCTTCATCAATGAAATTTAAACTTGACCCATTATCAACTAGCACTTCCAGCAACATATCCTTTATTTCAACTGTGAACCTGATCATCTTTGGTCCTCGTTTTTTGCACTTGACTACATGCAGCACGGTCTGCTCAAGTGGTTCACTACCATGCTCCTCCTCAAACTCTAATAAATATACTTCTTTACTTTTGCATTTGTAGCTCGGTGTGAATCGTTCATTGCATGTGAAACATAAGCCCTTTGCTCTTTGCTGTTGGATCTCGTCCTCTGTTAATCGCCGTATGTTGCTCGTGGTGCGCGTCCCCTCGCCGAACGTTGGCTTGCTCTCGGCCCGTGGGGGCACCTCCTCGGTTGCGGCATTCGCGCGCCTTGGCTCCGTGCGTGCGTCACCCGGCCTTGCCTTGCGCACCGCCATAAGGTGATCCTCGTGTAAGCGCGCTGACTCCATCACGGCCCTTGTCGACCTCGGCCTATCCAAGCGCACCTCAGCTGCCAACTCGGCCTTAAAGCCTCCAACAAACGCCCCAACAAGTGCACTCTCGGGCCAATCACGTACCCGGCTAGCAATCCTCTCAAACGCCTTTTGATAGTCGCGCAGACTACCAGTTTGGCGTATCCTTGACAGAGCCTCATCATAATCGAAATAATCACTAGACCCAAACCTGGTAATCAGCTCATTCTCAAAATCTCTCCATCACATGTGTTCATCATTGTTCTTGTGTAGCATCTACTGCCACCAAACATTAGCCTCACCATCCAGATGATAGGTGGCTATCTTTACTCTTTCGCTCCTATGGACGCCGTTGATCTCGAAGTATTGCGTGGCACGACTTAACCATGCGTCCGGATCTGCTCCTTCGAACGTCGGTAATGCGCTCTTCGGCCTTGCATGCGTGTGCTCCCTGCGATGCTGCCGGTTGTCGCTCTGTCACAGTTCGCCGTGGTGCCGGGTTGTGCGCGTCGCTCGCGTCACCCGTGAGCGCTCGTCGTCATCATCGCGACTGGACGCCGAGCTACTCGACCTCACCGTGGTCGACCGTGACGTACGGTTGGTCCGCGGCTTGCGGTTGACTCGCTCGAGCTTCTCCGCTAAGTCGTGGATCATGAGCTCCAACTTCGCCATGTTTTCATTGACCACGTGTTGTCCGTTGCCAAGTGACCTCACGCTTTCTTCTAACATATCGAACCTCTCACGGTTTGTCATTGCTGTAGCGCCCCATTTGTTCCAGAATTATTTAGTACTGTTTATTTATTTTATTTATGTCCAATATTAATTAGTTCGTGTTCGATTAGTATTTTATTCGATTATGTGATCTGTATGGATATTTTGGGATTAATATTTATATACTTTATTAATTTTATTTAATATTAATTACCTAATTTGTATTAATTGTCAAATTGTCTAATTGTTTTAAATGTTTATTATTATTAGTTAATATTGTGTGATTAATATATATTATTGTGTGAATAATATTATAAGTCGTACGATTCTATTAATCTCGTCAATCAGTTTGTAATCCAAAATCCTTCGGTTCATCGCATCGTGAAATGGAGTTCGAGTTTGATAATCGGTCAAAAATGGGAATATTTTCGGTCCATTTGCAGACATTTATTTTTCCGGCCTTATTGGAATTAATGCTTGCCAAAATGATTCATTCCAGCTCATTGATTTAATTAATCCGGCCCAATCGTAGTAATATTTATTAGGCCCACTTTAGCTAATTGGTTTTGGACCCAAACTTTTCTTTTTTATTCTTCGGCCAATTTAATGTTTCTTCCTCTCTCTCACGTGTTAAGACTGAGTCGTCTCCTTCCCAACCGTTTCCAAATATTGTGCGATTTTGGCAAGAGATTTATGGCACGATCCGACTCCCTCTCACGTTATATTAACCGGTCGATCGAGAGGATTCAAGCGTCTCATTTACCTTGCACCAGACCTGCTTCTTTTTTAAAAACAAAAATGGAAATCGCGTACCTTCTTCTCCTAGCAGACCTGTTGTCGTCCTCCATCGTTCCGAACAGCAGCAACTGTTCCGGCCTCGAGAACGACAATCAACCTCAGTCCGCCTGAACGTTCTTCTCTGATGACCACAAATTTCGAGCTGCGGGCCATCCTCCTCGAGCAACGAGTCCGTCAGACCCCAGCAACCCCGTTCACGAGACACCGGCAGCCCAACGGCTGTTCTTTCCGGCGACCACTCTGGTGGGACCTTCACCTGCGCATAGTCTTGCTGTCAATCGCCGATAGCCCCGTTAGACCCCTAAAGTCGTTCGCGGGCAGCCCTCATCAGTGGCTACGTAGGGGCTAACCTTGGCTTTAGCCCAGGGTAAATTCTTTCCCTATGTTAATTAGTATATATATTATATTTAAGAATAAAAAATATTTTTTTTGTTAAGTTTGTTCATCCTATATGAAATTTTATTTTAAGTTGTATGTGTATGTATATTTTAATTTCAACTCAATATATATATTTGGTGATAACTAAATATTTGAAAAAATTCTATAATAAAAATTAAGTTAATATCATTTTTGTTTGTTGGTAACACTAATTTTAGTCTTTTTATGTGAACTCATTGTTTATTAACTAACATAACTTGTTAGACATTTTACTTTGAAGAACATGTATATTATTGATGAAAATGTGATAATCATTCATAATTAAAATATGTTTCACTCTAAAATCTCAAGTACTCATGAAATTAAAATATTTATTGTAATTTATAATTTTAAGTTTCGATACTTAATACATATAGGTCTGAGCTATGTTGAAGGCCTAATTAAGAGTGCATATTACATTATTTCCAATAAATTTATATATTTTCGTAGTTGTATTTAAATATATAAAATAGTAAAATATGATATTTCATATTAAAATATATTTTATAATTTTAAAAGCATGATAAATCGGTCTATCTACATGTCATCCTACATTTTTTTTTTCTAGAACAACACCCCGTAAGGGTGGGGTTGAGGTCGAACCTCCAATCTGTATATATAAAATGGCTCTAAATAGGCTGAATAGTCACAAGTCTATAAGTCCAATGCCCAAGGCATAACTAACCAAACAAATGAAAACTATCAAGAAAAAAAGAAACAACATATCAAATGACATAAATAATTGTCATCTCACATTTCAAATAATACATTTGTATTCGAATTAGCCCAGTGTGAATTTTTTTCCTAGCTACGCCCCTGGCCCTCATCGACCGTTAGTTTTATAGCAGCATACCCGACAAAGACGACATTCTCGGCTAGCAGCGGCGGCCATTCTTGTTCACTCGAAGGTCGTCGGTTGTCCCGACGGAGAGAGGGAATGTGACTGGAAATTCCTCAGCCGCCGGCAATCCTCCCCAGCCGCGTGACCTTTCACAGCAGCCCCTTGCCGGTTCCTTTTCGAGTTGCTCGTATATGCGAGGGAAGACCGAAACAGCAGCGGCAACCTTTTGGGCCGTGCAGGGAGAGCAGCGGCACCTCGTCGACTGTTCGTTTCGCAGCATCACGTTGCAGCGGCCACGTGAGTCGAATAGCAACTCATCGGACCTTCGTTTCGGCAGCCGTTTGAGTTCTTCATCGGGAAATAGACGGCCGTTCTTTAGCTGAGGAGCAGCGGTCGTTTGATCCGAATAAGCAGCAACTTGCCGAGAGTTTTCTATAGCTGCGACACTATTTTTCTTTCCGACGGGCAGCAGCCCTTTCGAGCCCCAAGATAGGTAGATGGCTGAACTCTTATGGCTTTATATAGACTGAGTCTATTTGGTTTTGATCCTCGATTGCTGTGTTGATTAGAAAGAAGAAAACATGTGACGTGCTTTGTCTGGTTCATCTATGAGCATGTTTTGAGTTGTGTTTTATGGAAAAATTTGCTGCCATTATGCTCTCCCTCAGGGTGTTAATCTCAGTTTAGAGGTACTAGATTTTATGCCGTGAGTTGTTAAGGATTAAGAGAAGCTTGAAGCTAGTGTAAGTGTTCGGTTTGGCCTTGTTGTATGTGGTCTTGTGTTTTCATTTTGAGCGGATTCTTGTGCTGTTTATATGTCGTTTATGTGCTGAGAAGATGAGTTGTGAAGAGTCTATTCTCAGCAAAGTTCAATTATAAGCATGCTTAACGTTTTAGAGAAGAACACTTATATGTATTGTGTTTAAATTGCCTTGTATGTGTTGGTTTGGATGAACCTTTATTGTTATTCTTTTGGAGCTGTAAGTATGCATTGTTAAGTTGCTGAAATGAGTAAATTTTTAAAGCTTTATGTTCAGTTTGGTTTTTTTATTTTCTTTTTTTTTTTTTTTTTTTTTTTTTTTTTTTTTGTTAATTGGTTGACTCCTTATATGTGTTGCTATGAGTTTGAGTTATGAAATGAAAAGAGGCATTTTTGTTGCATGATTGGACCATACGAATTGCTTAAGTTGTTGAGACTTTTATGTGAATTTATTTCGATGAGCTTATGTTTGTTGTGTTTCAGATTTTTTAATTAGTTCGTATGACCTATTTTATATTGAGTTTATTTATGTGATATATATGCTAAAATAGTGTATTCTTTCAAGAGTTAAGATAAAGAGATAGAATATTATGTGACCTTATTTGTTTATCTTGACTGAATTATCTGATTTGTATCTGTTTAAATTGGTCGTATTATGTGTTCTTACTGATATATGTGCCCAACGTGTTTTAATGTGTTGATCTACATCTTCGATCAAAACTCTAGTAATAAGTCATAATAATAAAATCTAGATTAAGAGGAGTCGAGCCCTTATTCAGACGCACTTTCATTCTTTCAGTTCAGTCAGTCAGTAAGCAGTCCAGGTGGGTACAGTTTGTGTATCTATAATTATCGCATTTCGTTATTTCGTATAAATATTCATTTCGATATTTTAAGTATGTGTGAGAACCCTAGTCTAGTGTGTTACACCGCCAGGGGCGACTCGCCTTTAGTGCCTTTGTAAGCCCCAAAGATTTTAAAGACAATTCTGGACTTATCCAAAAACCAGGTTTTAAAATTTCAAAACCATTTATCGATTTATAAATTAATTTGCGCTACTCGAGAACTTTTCAAAGTTAAACACATAATCAGCATAAAGGAAACGAGAATATTCAACATAATTCAAGTTCCAGGACTAGATTTCGACATATCTAGCAATCGGATTGTCAACATAATCCAAACTGATAATAATAATCCATATGGTTCAAACACTTCGACCAATCCCAAAAGCGATAGGGAACAATAACAGTGTCTGATAATCATAAATATCAAAGCATGCGGAAGCAATAAAAAGCAATAATAATGTTTGACCACCCACTCGTCTTCAGTCTTGTCATGCCCAACACGTGCTTAACCTGCATCAATGAAGAGCAGGTGGGAATGAGCACAAATATAAACGAGGTGCTCACCATTATGCATAATATATTGGTAAGAATCCTATACTAGAGTCATATGCAAGTACATGTTCAAAAGACATAACACACCACTCTCCTACTCATCACTATACTCAGGTGCACACCTATCAAAGCCGCCATGGGTAAGCCCAAACTCGTCAGCGGGAGTACAGTCGTGCCGAGGTTCAACATCAACGGCACGGCCCATCGAATAGGCTAAAACGAATCTACCTATCACAAGATTGGAGATCGCCCACCACTAGGCACCGTCTCATGACTCACACATACATTCATAGAACACAAAGTATAAAAATCTTACCTCAATTATAACATAGCAAATTTTAGATTAAAACCCACCTGGATACATGAAAATAGCCAACACAAGCAGTTGAAGGAATAACGGCAAAATTTAAGCTCGATGAACCTACACCAATTACGATAGTCCTATCAACTGACTATTCAGCACAAAACAACACACAAGCAACACACAAAGCAACACATACTTAGCCGAAACCATATCGACTAAGTGACTCGTGGATTCCTTGACCGAATTAAGTACTTTGGAGTGACTACTAGACCTGAACACAACTCAAATACCTCAGATAATACACATAAATCATGTCAACATCAATAAAATCCAACCCAAACCTAGACAACGGATAATTGAGCATTAAGACTCCAAAATAAACAAAATTCAGAATCCAGAGTTATACTAAACCAATCAACCTAAAACTTTACCACATCACAGGGCATACAAAAACACGTAATCTCACCAAGTTTCAGCCCTAAATTCATCCGGAAGCATTTTTAAATACTTTAAGCAAAAATAGTGTCAAAACCCGACATTAATAGTTCATATAGATACACTTCGAATTTTAATCCAAACTTTTGACACAACACGGAATACCACAAAAGGATATACTCCTCAAAGTTTTAGCTCAAAACTTCTGGTCTACGATTTTAAATAAATTTTACAAGATTCTGATCAGAAACCAATTTAATTAATTAAAATAGCTACAGATGGAGTTTCAAGTTGAAAATTTTATACGACTTACATAATCATCACAGGACATCACATATAAAATTTTACGGCATTCGGACAATCACACGATTTCTCATGAATTAATTACGATTCAGCAGCATACTCGGTTTAGAAAATTCATAACTCGGCATATACCCATCGAAACGACCCCAAACCAAAACCAATAACTCAAAGACAACTCCAAGTACCTATATCTCTAGAATTTCTACGAAAAAATTCCACTCGAAACTCAGTTCGATAACAACCAAAGTGACGGCAATCACTTTGATATCCAAACGCATATAAATATATCAAAATTCATACAAACACATATCCAAGGCACGTAGTTAACTCGTACTCCACACGTTCAGCAACTTAGCACGTAATATAACACAATGACATAAATCACGACATCAAACGTAATGGGGTTCGAGCCTAGGTACCGTTCTCGGGAATCGATCGAACGAAAGAATTAAAATGGGATTTAACGGTCGATCCGCGAGTGCCGGCGGGGCTCGACGGTTAAGCTTCGGCTCACTGACGGGTGGTGCGAGCCATCAGCGGGGGACCGGGCAGCAATTAAATGGGTCCCGACAGTAACACACAATAAGGAAAAATGCATGAACATCGGGAACGGGGTCTCGGGCTCGCGGGTGTGCTGGTTCCTCTCGACGGGCTGCGACACACGTACCAGGGTGACGCTCGAGGGCTCACAAACAGGAAATTGGGACTCACGATGAGGCTGGGCTCACCGGAACCTGTGTGCGGGACCAAGGTCACGACGGACAACGATCATGGTCGGCCTCCTTGTAACGACAACAAGCAGCAACGGACCCGCGAGAATGGTGTGCAGATGTCCTTCACAGCGACATGTGGCAGTGAACGAGACCTGAACGTCTGAACGAGGTGCCGCAAGGGGGTTCTCGCTGGTAAGGGACTGCCACGGAGGAGGAGAGCTCGCTGCGGGCTCGCGGCCTTCCTCGACGGGGCTCAGCTGAGGCTTGCGGTGGGGCAGCGGCTCGAGGGGCGCTGTACTGGAGCAGCGAAGGGGACGCTCATTGGTTGCTACTCGTGAACGACGATCGCCAAGGGAAGGTCGCGGCGTCGCTGTGCGTGGCTGAGGACGACGGTTGTTCGCGGAAGAAGGGGCCTGCGCACGGTGGTGGGTCGCCGGGAGGGACTACTCGAAGAGGATGATCACAACGGTCAATTTATGATGGTCGATGGGGTGGACTACTGCCCTAAGCTCGAACGGAAGACAGCAGAGTCTGCTACTCGCCGGTGAAGGGCTGAGAAGAAGGTGCCTCTGCTCGGTGGTTGACCGCGAACGTGAGGTGAGGGAAAAAGAGCGAGAGGTTTTCTTCCTTTCTCAATCTGATTCATTCACAAGAGAGAGTTCAGAGAGCGATGGGATATTTTTTTTTTTTCTCTGCTGCAAACCTTGCGAGAGAGATAATGAGATTGAGAGTTTGATGACGGCGGGATTGATCACGAGGGGGTTGAGGATTAGCTATTAATCAGACTTCATTAGGGTTAATTAATCCTTCCTAACTTTAGTCACAAAGCAATAACCAAGAGAGAGAAAAACGGGTCTGGTACGGGCTAGGTGCGCGGGTTTCGGGGCTTAGGCGCTGTTTCTCGGTTCATCAATAACGATAGTCAAGGCTCAAAAACGATCACACGATATTTAAAATAAAATCGGGATATAT